>CAIGRQ010175528.1:0-10682 GCA_903798375.1 Fraxinus sp. D2006-0159 | reverse complement strand
TGCTTTCGAATTTATTCTGAAACATAGAGAAGCAATTCCATGAATTTAACCTAATATGCTTTCGAATTTATTCTGGAACATAGAGAATCAACAGAATTGTATGGGAACACAATCGTATTTAAATACTAAACATACAAAAGTAATAGAAGGACAAATAACTTTTACATAACTACTTACAGTGAAAAGCAATAAAGGGTAAGAAAATCTCGGGTTTCTCTGCTGCAAGACCAGTTCTTCAAAATTTCTTATTCCTACAAGCTGAAGAGGACGATAATGGAGTAAAATAAATATATTCAGAATTTCTTATATTTGTAGAAGTTAGAGAGGACGATGATGGAATGAAATAAATTTTTCTTCCCTCCAATAGAAGAAAATACATCCACCGGCTTTCACCGCCTTACATGCAAAGAATAAGAAAAATGCAGCCACTGTCTACATTTCTGACCAATTCTATATAATTTCATTATCATTTCAAAGGGATAAAATGGAAAGAGACAATTAACTCCTTCCAGAGGGATAAAATGGGAAGAAACAATTAATTAATGGGGAGAAAAGTGGGGATAAAATAGAAAATGGAAATACGTCCTGAATGAATAGTAACCAACGTATTTCCTCTTTTAATAGAAGATGGATACATCCAAGTCATTTTTTATATATCTATCACATCATAATTTCTTCGTAATCATTTCATATTTTCAATAATTCCCATCAATATGCACTGTCAATTTTATTTTCTTGTTTTGATAATCCTTGTAGATTAGTCACACTTGTTTTGAATTCAAGAAAATCAAGATAAAAAAAAACATAAACCCAACAAAAAAAAAACTTAAATTCTTATTTTGATAATCATAGCAAAAAAGAGAGCCAACAGTGTTTTCAATTCAAGAAAATTAAGAAAAGAAAAGATAGTACCAACAAAAAACTCAAATAATTCGGAATGATTTTTTTTTTTACTGATATTACTTGAATTCAAAAGTTACATCATCAAATAATTCAAACACAAATTAGGAATCCTTTGCACATGAAATTAATCCCACCCACAATAAAAGACAATCCTCAATTTTTCAAATTCTTCTCCATACATTGCCATGTCTATATGAATTTGATCTAATGGTATCTCTTTCATTGTTATTCTGATTTTAATCGAATATGATATTTTATGAATATTAGGGTTTTGGTTAAAAATATATTCTAAAATAATATAAAAAGGTCAAAAATAAGTTAATGAAAATAAATATTAGTAGATGAATTTAGAGTAACATAATTTTGATTAATTTTATATATATCTATTTAAATCATTTACAAAAATAAAAAAATATATTATAGTTTACTTTTTAAAAGTAGACCAATTTTAAAAAGTATTCTTGAGAAATTAAGTTATGGTCAAAATATTCACAATCGTCTTAAATGATCCTCTTACTCAGCTCTTGTTTGGTATGAATTAAAATCAATTTTTAATAGATTTTGATAAAAATTGATAAAATATGTAGTTGAAAAGCTGTGGACCATAAAATATGTGGTTAAAATTGATTGTTAACTTTTATTTAAATTAAAATCTGAATTTCAATCGGTACCTAACATGAGCGTAATAAATGTGAATTCCATTTTAATTTTTTTTTTTCTACTTTTCAATCATACATTCTTTCAAATATCACTATTCAAAATATTATTTTTCTAAAACGTTTCTTTATAATAACCATCAAACTAATGCTTAAATGCTAGAATAATGCTCCTTGGACATGTTCAATAGGAAGTGATGTGTTTTTTTTTTTTTTTTCTTCAAACTATCCAATCACGTGTCCCCTTATTTATAAACCTATCTTTGAGCCTGTTTGCGTAGCATAATTGTAAATGCTAATGAAGCTAAGGGTTATGTTTGGTAGTTGGGAGAGTTAAGAATTGATGAAAGGACGAAGTGAAAATCGAAGGGAAAAGTAAAACTATAATTAGGTGAAATGAAAAAAAGGAGTGGAAAATGGAATAGAGTGTACTGTTACGTACTAAGAGACCAGACCCACATAAGAAAATCTGCTATTCTCGAAATCTCGTTTCTCGACCCATCAATTCACGGACATCAAGGAATTTTATGCTTATTCCATTTCAATTTCTCCTTTTACATTCCGAATTTAACCTCGTTTCCCTTTATAAATTTACTATTTATTCATTTTCCCCCCTTTTTAATGGTCACTCCACTCCTTTGCTTCCTCTCCAGAGGAGGAGATCGACAAAAGGGAACCCTGCGATTTCATTCTTCAATCTCGTAATATCAAATCAAACCACGTGACAAAAATATAATATTTTCTTTCAATTTGAAACCTGAGGTTCTGCTTATATTTTGTTGATATTCTTTAACGTATTCTATTCGTTGCTTGAAATTTAATCAATTTTGCATCTCAAGAGTCCGTAATGTCGTTATCTTGATAATGGGTTTACCATTTTTTGTGCTAAATTCACCTGGGAGTTTGTCCAATTCCGGTGATAGAAAAGTACGAGTCATTTTTTTATGCGTATTATGTTGTTCAAGGAAAATAATATTTGCTTTCTATTGTGTTATATGAGAGACCAGGTTCAATCTGTGTGGATTGGGATCCATGTCGGAACTTCTATTTTTATGTTCTAACTGGAATGCTAGATTTTTTATTTATATATTGTTTTACTTCAACCTTGGTTCTTGGGCTTATGTTTTGTGTAGTCTACTATTTCTTTCTTGATCTTACACCTGTTGTCCTTTTTCATGAAGGGTTTATATTGGAAGGGATAACTACTTCAGCGTTGCCTAGTGCTTAGAGTTTTGGTTTCTTGACGTGGGGTTTCAGTTTTTTATGGGTTGAACCCAAGAAATCATGGATAGCTTAAGTGACGAGGATAAAGAATCTCGATTCTTTGATGCACCTGAGCACATCGCATCAGCTTCCGAGTCTGATTCTGATAATGCTGGGGCTAATAATTGTGAATATGACTTGTGGATAGGGAGTCCTCGAAGTGTGAGGGAGCGTCGTAGGAAATTCATTAGATGGATGGAATTGAGCTTAGATAGGTTAGAAGGGAATAGTTCCTTTGATGTACATGATAATGGTAGATGCGGTGTGTTTAGAGCAGATATTGATAGAATACTGGAAAGTACCGAGACTGTTCTAAGAACTTCAATTTTTGAAGATGAATTTTCTTCTATCCATTCTTGTATACCTAGTTGGTCCACTGATATTTTGAATTTAGTAAGAGAAGTGACTCCTAGTGAAAATTTTATTTGTAGAAACGGGAATTTAAACGATGGACGCGAGTGTAATGTTGATGATTTGGTGGTGGATGGCAAGCAGCAAGCTGTTGCAATTGCTGGGTTGGACCAACTGTTGATATCCAAAGAGTTTGAGAACATTACTCGACTGTCTCCTTCAGTTCAGCTACCTGGGGAGACAGAATTTGAGATTAATGGAAATATTTCGAAAATAATGAATAAAGTAAAAGTTCGCTGGTTGAGTAGATTTCGTTCCTTCATGTGCATAACAAGTGGGAATGGGAGAGCTGATAATTCTAGATCCAATTGCTCCAGTCGAGTTCGGGGGACCAAGGTTCAGAGAGTTAGGGTTCGCCTTAAACGGAAAATGTTTAAAGAACTCTCAGCACTCTTCACCGGACAAGATATTGAGGCCCATGAAGGGTCAATCCTTACTATGAAATTTAGTCTAGACGGACAATACCTGGCTAGTGCTGGTGAAGATAAGATTGTGCGAATTTGGCAAGTGGTGGAAGATGAGAGATCAAATGATATTGATATTCCGGATGTAGATCAATCTTGCATATACTTCTCAGTGAACCATCTTTCTGAATTGGCACCTCTCATGAAGGAAAAATATAAAACTAACAAACTGAAGAGTTTAAGGAAACCAAAAGATTCGGCATGTATCATCTTTCCTCCAAAAGTTTTCCAGATTTCGGAGAGGCCACTGCATGTGTTTGTAGGTCACAGTGGAGACATTGTGGATCTTTCTTGGTCGAATACTAATGTAGGTTTCCTTTGTGCAAATAAGTAGGGTTTTCTTTTGAAATTGCCTGGACATGAATGATATTATATATTACTCCATTTTATTGCAGTGTCTGCTTTCTTCATCAATTGATAAAACTGTTCGTTTGTGGCGGGTTGCATGTGATCAGTGTCTCAAGGTCTTTCGACATAGTGATTATGGTGTGTAACCTGGTGCATATAGTTATGTGATAATATTTGGCTTGTGGAAAAAACTTTAAATTTGGTTTTGACATACCGATTCCTTTTGCTAAAAAGAAAATTTGATTGTATGCAGTGACCTGCATTCAGTTTAACCCCGTGAATGATGATTACTTCATCAGTGGTTCAATCGACGGAAAGGTTCGGATTTGGACAGTCAGTGGTTGTCAAGTTGTCAACTGGACTGAAATAAGAGATATAGTTACTGCTGTTTCCTATAGGCCTGATGGGCAGGTCTGTTGATTGTTAATCCGTTTACAGATAATGGTACAGTATCAGATAGGATTGAAGTCGACAATGAATAAGATTTTGAGTTCTATATTTCTTTTTTCCTTTTTAATACTGTCTAGTCATCTCCAATCCTCTTTATCGAGCAAGCAAACAATATTTTATTGGAATCGTGGCTTCATAAATATAGGATGTACTAATGGAATAATTCTCTCTTTCTGTTGTTCAGGGTGGTATTATTGGCTCTATTGCAGGCATGTGTCATTTTTTTAAAATATCAGGTAATTTGTAGAGATTTCTAGATTATTTTCTGTTTTTTTCCTTAAAATAGTGGTCAATTGCTCTTATGATGCCATATAACTTCACATCTTATTTATCCCGACGTAATATTTCTTAAGTTTTGATTTTGCTCGTTAAGTCCAGATGACTCTCTTACTATTATGCCATAATTTATCATTGAAACTGAAACGCATTTGTAGGGACTACGCATTGATTACTGCTTTTTTCTTCTCTCTTTTATAAGATAATAATAATGACTTCCAACTGGAAGGGCAGACGTGCTTAACCAGTAAAAAGAAATCAGCCTGCAAAAGGATAACTGGATTCCAGGTTATCATCAGTTGCCTATCACCCTTCTTTTTAATTAGAAGATAAAAATATAGAGAGAGCAAGATCGCTTGAAGAAATAAAACCTTTATTTCGATTCTAATCTGATGCTCCACAAATGCAGTTTATCCCACAGGACTGGAGCAAAGTGTTGGTCACATGTGCTGATTCACAAATTAGAATTCTTAGTGGGATGAATGTGATTGGAAGATACAAAGGTATGCAACTAGTGCTTTTCTCGGCGGTGGATTTCCTCGGCGAATAATATGATTTGGGCTCTTTGTTGAATATTTTGTTAGTCCTCCCTTATCTTTCCAATTTTTCTAGATTAATACCCTCACTCTGTCTATATATGCCTAGGCGGTGCTGGGAACCACATTTCTGCTTCATTGACCTCAAATGGAAAGCACATTGTCTCAGTGTCTGATGATTCTAATGTTTACATATGGAACTACAATTGTGAACCATGTTCTGCCTCGCAACCCATTAGATCATTTGAATGTTTCTCGTCTGATGCTTCAGTGGCAATACCTTGGTCTGGCTTAAAGATGGGGAACTTGGAGGATGGATTCAAATCGAGCAAATTCGAGGAGAGTTTAACTAAGTTATCGACTCATTTCTCTTTGGGCCAAGAGTTTATTTTGGACTCCATCCCCAAGGGAGCTGCAACTTGGCCCGAGGAAAAGTTACCCATGTCTAGTCCCCGGACTGTTCTGTATCGAATGTGTAAATATCAATACAAACTTTTCAAGACTTCATGCCAGAGTTCGTCCACTTCGCATGCGTGGGGCCTAGTTATTGTTACCGCAGGATGGGATGGACGGATTAGATCATTCCACAATTATGGTTTACCAACACCCTATTAACACGAGGCTGCAGGATCATTGAGATATGGATATGATCGATTTTTATGGTCTCCTGATCCGTCAATTTGGTTGTGCAGCAAGTTCATTGCACATAAAGTTGATTTTTGAAGTACTGCAGTTGTTTACCCGAGCCAAACCATCCACATTGCTGTATATTCACTGTCAAGGACTAATCATTCGGCGGGTGTTTTCCAGTTTTGCAGATCCATAAGTTTGTAATCAAGCAGCTAATTAGAAACTAAGGTACACTATTTGCAATTGGTTACTTAGCTTAATTCAACAATTCTACAATTTGTTTATTCACTAGGTCTGTATCTGTTGGCCCAGAAATGAAAATGATTCACGCGAGAAGAGAGGCCAATAAGAGATGCACGTCTGTATTAGCCGCACATGCTCACCATTCCTCATGTTAGTCATTTTCTTGTCGAAACTCTACAGCGTGAAGCATCGTAGGGCTGCCCCAGGAGAGCATGGCATAGGCACACAGTTTAGTAGCCATGCTTTGATACATTAGTAGATTCCATGGGCATTTTCTCGTTCTTCTAATATCGTGCTAATTGCTGCCATGGTTAGGCAGTTTAACCTTACAGAAGTTGGTGATTTTTGGTAACATTTGGTACGTAACAAGATTATGAGTAATACTTATGTTGCCTTTGGTTTAAATAAATTTAGCCCATCCATCAAATATGTTTTAATTTCCAAACCAATAGAAAATCAATAAAACTCGATCCCTTAATAAAATCCATTAAATAGTTCGATACATAAAAATCTCAATTTTTGCCTGTGCGTTATGTAGAGAAAGGATTACAGTCGGGGAGGGAAAGCATCAAGGATGGTAATACAAGCTAGAAAATCCCATAATCATCGTGGTAACGTCGTTTCATAAAAAAATAAAAAAAATTCTGTTCCTTGATGATGCACACGATCAAATCAAAATATCCTAATTTAAAACCAATTACAACAAAAATTGATCACCAAATCAATTCATTCAATAGTGAAAATAGAAAACAGTAATACAAATGAGTACAGCAAACATTTTACAAATCACCGTCCACTGATGGGTGAAACGAATGATAATAATGGTCAGACAGGGAGGGTATCGACGGAGGGAGGAATAGCATTATTGTTGGTGGTGGTGGCTGCGGAGGAGGAGGTGGAATTGACGGAATTTAGGGTGGTGAGCATCATAGGACGGTCATTAGCCTCGTCATCGTCGTCATCATCGGAGTCGTAGGTGGTCAGATTGACGCATGAGCACCTTTCCAGCGACGCAAAAAAGGCCGCCGCAACACTGGTTCCAAACCACCGTGCAAGCCCATCCGCAACCCCGAAATTCTCCATTGATTTCTTTTTGTCGATCAATTCAAAATTTACCAAAAGAGGTGACTTTGGGGTTTGCAGGGAGAAATTGGGGGAGCGAGGGAGTCGAGGTGAAATTGCCCAAATTAGTCTCAACCTTTACATTTTTCAGAATATTATATCCTAGGTCCCCAATATACTGAGTATTTTATTTTGGTTCTTAACATTTTTTCTTTCAATTTTGTACTTAACCACCGTTTGTCTACGGTTAATGTAGGAAAATGAGTTTTTGAAAAAATGTATGGTTGGATTTATGTGTAAATATTTTATGGTGGGATTGTGTGGTTCAAAATGAAATTAAGAAAATGTCTCAAAAATAAAATAAAATAAAAATAATAAAACAAAAAAACATGTTTCCAAAAACTTCTAGGGATAAATCTAATGGAAAATTCTCAATTTAACCTGTTTATACGAGCAATGATGGTCAGATAGTGAAAGACACAATAATCATTTAATTCACAAATAAGCAATATGGATTCTGATCGTGTAATGACGAGACAGACTCAACTAGTAGGTGGAGGCAGTCGAAGTAATTTGAGGTTTTCCGTAAAATTTTTGTAATAACTTTTTTCAAGAAAAAAATAAGTTGTATTCATGTAGTCCTATTTTTAATTCTTTTTTGGTTTATAAACCGAACTAGAATTACATAATTATGTAAGTGATGTCTTGAGGAGTTCGACTTAATAGAAAGTGAATTTCTTGTCAACTACAACAAATTCATATAGAATATGTTTACTATTTTGTATTGAATATTACAGTAAATAAGATCTTAATCTTTAATGTGTTCTATCATGTAATATTCACGTTATCTAAGAAACCATTAGTTTAAATTTGTTCAGACTCATTACTAATATTTGAATATAAAAATGGAAAAGACTTGATAACTAAGCAAAGAAAAAAGTTAAAAAACTTAGATTTATTTCATAATTATTCCTTAGCACATAACACACTCAATAACTTTCCTCCAAGAAACTCCCAGATACAAAGAAAAGTATCTCCCATTAACACTCTTCTTTAACCATGGCTACTTGCTTCTGCCCACTTATCACTCAACAGTTTCCTTCCAAATTCAGCATTAGCAATGGATAAATTTCTTACCTTCATGTTTTCTCTTTTGCTATCAATCTACATCCGAGGTATGAATCCGGTACACAGTACTGGATATAATTTGATAATACTATTTAATCTATCGAGAATAAGACTTAGTTTGAACCTCGTTTGTTATTACAGGTGCAGATGGATCAATTGGGGTGAACTATGGGACACTAGCTGACAACCTTCCGGCCCCCGGACATGTTGCACATTTCCTACTAGAATCCACCATTATCAACCGTGTAAGGCTTTTTGACGCCAACCCTGAAATGTTAAAGGCATTTTCACACACTGGAATTGCCATAACTGTTACCGTGCCTAATGATCAAATCCCACATTTTACAAAGCTAAGTTTTGCACAACAATGGGTGGAAGCCTACATTGTACCACATGTCCCTGCAACCAATATAGTTCGAATACTGTTAGGTAATGAAGTACTATCCACTGCCAACAAGTTGTTCATAGTAAATCTTGTTCCAGCAATGCAGATGCTCCATACGGCCCTCATTGGAGAGTCGATGGATCGAAGGATACAAATTTCTACGCCGCATTCACTGGGTATATTGGCCAACTCGAGCCCTCCCTCTACCGGGAAGTTTAGGGAAGGTTATGATTCTCATGTACTCAAGCCATTGCTTAGCTTCCTTAAGGCCACAAATTCACCTTTCATGGTTAACCCCTATCCGTTTTTTGGGTCATCGGCTGATATTCTTGATTATGCACTTTTTAGGCCTAATGCAGGGGTGCTAGATGAAAACACAAAACTTACCTATGCAAACATGCTAGATGCACAGTTGGATGCAGTTTTCTCTGCAATGGAACTCCTAGGTTTTACTGATGTTGACATTGTCATAGCCGAGACTGGATGGCCTTCGAAAGGGGACACAGGGCAAGCTGGGGTCGATGCTGAAAGTGCAGCTGAATACAACAGAAAAGTTGTGCAGCATGTAACATCCGGGATTGGGACACCACTCATGCCTAACAGAACGTTTGAAACGTACATTTTCGCACTCTTTAACGAGGATCTAAAGCCAGGGCCAACGTGTGAAAGAAATTTCGGATTATTCCTGCCTGATTTGACACCGGTGTACAACATAGGGATCTTAAGGCCAACGGTAGCTGCCGCTGCCAAGAATCAACATACTGCATGTTTATTGATTCTTTTGTACATTTGCTACATATTTGGTACACGGTATTATATCGTACTTTAAAGTTTTCTTATTTAATATCGTCCAATATTGTCTAATCTATCATACCATTGACTCTGGCAGGCTAAATCTTATTTTCCGTCGTACCCTACTCCGGCAGTGAAACCTATGCCAGAAGGCCCAGAACCAAAGGGAAAAACATGGTGTGTTCCCAAGTCAGGGGCAAATGAAGAGACATTGCAGAGAAATATTGATTACGTGTGTGGATTGGATTTGGAATATTGCAAACCTATACAAGAAAGTGGTGCATGCTTTTATCCTAATACGGTTCGAGCTCATGCTGCCTATGCCATGAATGCATATTATCAAGCCTCGATGAAAAATGACTTCGATTGTGACTTCAGACAAACTGGAGCTATCACCAACAAAGATCCAAGTACGTTGATAAATATGTGTATGTGTATATATACACGTGTCAAAATGTGCTGGCCGCCCTGCACGTAAAAGGTCCAGCCTAGCCCCAGTCGCACCGTGGATGGCCTTGCTCATGGCATATTCTAGGCCAACGGCTACATTTAGGCCGTGTTGGACTCGATTGTACTAGGGGCTAGTACAAGTTGTGTCGGCCGAAAATTTTGTAGGCGTGCCATGCTAGACACGTGTATATATTTGTGTATGCATAGAACATGATTATTTAAGTTTCTTATATTTTTCTGCTTCTCATTTCTCAGGCTATGCCGCTATGGTAATTGCAAATACTGACAGAAGATTGAGCAAAGAAGTCTTGAAGAATAGAAGATTTTTTATGCTAGTTTAACAATTAACATGAGGAAATTTTGTTGTTTTGAGAGTTGGCAGGGGATTTCTCAAAAGGGATTTGAACTCTGCAGTTAAAAAAAAAATGAAATACATATAGCAGAAATTAATGTTTTATGCATTGTATTATTCTTTAACTAGGAATAATTTTTAATTGAGGCAGGGACGTAGCCAGGAATTTTAGTTTGGGGGGGCGAAAATACGGGGGGTGGGCCCCCCTCTTGGGGGTTCGGGGGCGGAGCCCCCGAATTTTTTTTTTTAACTAAGAGATTGAAAACGACGAATTTGTGTACCAAAATAGGCACGTTAGATTGACTGACCAAAAAGACGATTAGTTTGTCGACA
>CAIGRQ010175526.1:0-13035 GCA_903798375.1 Fraxinus sp. D2006-0159 | reverse complement strand
ACATCGTTTATGATTCTAAGTTGAGTTATAATATTTGAACAAGGGGGGGATTGTTATATAATTGTGTGTTCAAATATTGGTAAATGAAAAATTGATCAAATGTGGTTGAAAGAAAAAAAAAAAAATTGTCTATGCGTCCGCGTAGGCATTTTGCCATGCGGCCGCATGGCTGTAGACAGGGACATCAAGTCCCTGTTCTGGTTGAAAAATTCGATCTTTGGACACATTTTTTAAATTTGTTTGGCATCTTTTCAACCTCAATTTTCATTTTTTTTGTGAAAAGTTGGCACTCATATAAAAGTATATGAAAGAATTCTATAAATAGGAATAGGATTCATGGTTCAAACATATCTTTTTCTCATTCTCATCCCCAAAACTCTCTCAAAATCTACTTAGAATTTTCCTATAAAAACTCTTCTTTGTTCCTTATTTCCAGGTTTCAAAAATGTTATTTGCAACCCGGTTCTTGGCTTGAAATCTGCTAAAGTTATTTGTGTGTTGGTCGTTTAGCATTCTCATTATCGAGATGACGCAAAATTCTTACTTTTCTTTACTTTCTTGTTTTATGATTTTATATTATTTTCAGTTTGTATTCATTTTTGGAGGCTTGACTATCTAGTTTGAGGAAATTATCTCAACAGTATGGTCCCTGCCTCCCTGGCCTCACACCCGAGCAGTGCACTCAGCTTTTTGAACTGTTAAAACCCTCGGCTCCAAGTTTTTCTGGTAATTCATTTTCTCTGAATTCTTATCCATCTTGGATTATTGACAGCGGTGCTACACGCCATATGAGCCATCTTCCCATGAATATTACTCCTTGCCCAAATAAATTCCCCTTCTTCCGTTCAATTACCAAATAGTGCATCTATTCGGCTATTCCTATGCATAATGTTATTGACATGGAAATTTTCCCTACTATTCATTTACGCAATGTTATGTCTGTTCCTCAATTTTCTTTTAATCTCCTATCTGTCAATAAACTCACACAAGGTTTAAATTGTGTTGTTATTTTTTTTCCTTCCTTCTGTATTTAAAACAACAATAAACTACTAGAGTTTTGAAAAACATGGCTCAATATCAGAGCTTGTGAATTTGGAATTATCTTTACGAAAGTTATCTGAATTCATGCTGCTTGCCTGCGTCCTTCAAGAATTTTGAGGATTTAAACTACATCAAACAAGAGGCAGAATCTTGGTTAAATTTTGGAAACCCCTGACGTCAGTTTCTCTGAAAAAACCAAAACTAGCAAAATGTTATATAGATCTAATGGAATTACGGCTCTATAGATATGTGAAAGAAATTATCTGTCATCTATCATTGGCATTTCAATGTTTATATATTCTTTTTCAGGGATATCATGGCAAACTATGCAGACATTGTTTTTGCAAACAGTGATGAAGCCAGGACTTTTAGTCATTTTTCCTCAAAGGAAAGTCCTATTTCTGCTGCAAGGTACCCAAGTCATTTTGTCCCATTTGTTTCAGTCACGGATGGTCCTAGAGGCTCTTATATCGGTGTAAAAGGGGAAGCTGTATATATACCTCCTTCACATTGCGTACCAGTTGACACTTGTGGCGCAGGGGATGCTTATGCATCTGGCGTTTTGTATGGTATATTACGTGGTGTGTCTGATTTGAGAGGTATGGGTGCATTAGCCACCAAGGTTGCATCTGTAGTTGTTGCGCAACAAGGAGCCCGGTTGAGGGTACAAGATGCTGTCAAATTAGCTGAGTCATTTTCATTTCATCATCAACACTTCAATATCTGGTCAGATGTAGGATCTGATCAAATCTCCAGCTTGTGAAAGGACTTCGTATTAAAATTCTTGATTAACCAAAATTTGAAAATATACAAATTTACTTGTCATATTGTATGCTGATTAAACTTTCCCTGTCCTTGTCGAAAAAATGAATTTCTTAGCTTTGAACTGTGCACATTCAAATTCATTGTAATTATTTATACTGGTAGATTCAAATTTATGCATTTGAAACTGTTGATGTTTAGACTTTTAGTGTCGGAAAAAGATGTTATGATGTTGGGCACAACAGTGATGTTAATAATGAGTATGTTTATAATTCGTTGATGCTTACTTATACGAGATCTGACTTGTGACATTCGCTCATCAATGACACCATATCAGTATCACTCTTTACATGATCATATACACCTTCAATTGGCGTCATGTTAACTTTTCATTATATTTTCTGCTGAAGAAAGAGAAGAAATTGTACAATATCTCATTTAGAAGCAAAAGGGCGAATGAAATATTCTAGTATGCCGAACAGCCCGGTAATGCCTGTTAGTAAACTCTTTCCTTGTATAGTTACTCAAAGTACTCAGTTCTTTTGTACTGATTTCCAGCTATGCATCTATTTATGATACACTGTTCAAACGTTGTCATTCTTGAGGTTTAGATTGTGTTTATATTTTTTTAGAAGTCTCATAATTCACATGTTGCTTCTCTTTTTCCATTTCGTTTCTCAGTTTCTAACCCCACCCCCTTCTCTCTCCTCCCATTTTGTCTAGAAAACGGAGAACTTATCTTTGCATTTAATCTGGCCTTGTGAATTTCTTGATTCTTAGTTTCAATGTTTTCTTTAATGTAATTTGGAACTTCCTAATATTGTATTGTTTTCCTTTGGTTTTATATCTTTTCATTTAAGCTATTCACTGGTGGATCTTTTTGATTTGGATGAAAATATGATACTACAGTTTCTTGAATGTTTGACCAGTGAGTTTTTAGATAATTTGTGTAGAAAAATGGAGGATTTTCTCTGGTGTAACTTGTGGGCTTGTCCGCAATTATGAATAAAATAGACTAAAAGTTTTGTTCTTTTGATTAATTTTCTTCTATTTATTTCGAACATTTTGGGGTTGGCCTTTCTATTTGACCAGGCCATATAGGCCGCCACTCAGAATGATTAACAGTGCCACCAAAGGGTATTGTCCAAATTCATTGACTTTCAGGCACGATGGCAGGTTACAGTGTAAAACTCAGACCCCGCTGTAAGAGATTCGCAGATCATGGTGACTAATGGCTCATCTAAATCAAATAGAAAGAGGTTCTGCGAAACAAAGTGGTGTTGCAAGTTTATGGGCATATGTTGCAACTTTTCTCGTAAGAGCTCCATTAGGCACCTCTAAATTGGCAAGACACGGTATCCGCGCCCAAAAGGTGTGTGATGGTGGCCTGGGATTGGTAGAACCTGTTGATGACGACGCAGGATGCAGCCTTTTTTCCTTGAGTCTCAAAGGTCTTATAAAGATTCTTTGCAAGAAGTTCTTTACTTCTGATGGGTTTCCAGATTGAAGTTATTGCATTTTCCTAGATGATGAAGAATCAAAATAGAGATGCTGTTGCAATAATTGTGAGAGCAAGGGATGGTGCCGGACTTGGAAACAAGACGGCGGACCTAATGGAAAACTTTTCAACAGAAATCAGAGATGGACAGTGGGTGTTATCCATTCTGTAGTCTTATTTTGCTTTTCATATAGATGGAACAAATGGAAAGCTTTTCATTTAGCGCACATAATTGAAGGTGCATAATTACTATATATTTTACTTTGAAAATAATAACGATGACTGCTGATGACTTGTATCATGTGAAAATGTAGAAATGTTTCCCTCTTCCGTATATGACAGGTGGATATATGAAGATGTTAGATGGTCCTTTTTGTAATTGTGAGAGTAAAGAATAAAATGAAATTTGATTGCAGCAATATAGTAGGAAATCAATTTAGTTTGTTAATAACGTTTGTAAACAGTAGTTATGGCTTTGATAAACAAGATATATTATAGTCTCTCTTAAGTGGTAGCATTAATGCAAAATCCTAGTAGACTTAATTCATAGGGAATTTCAATAGATATAAATGCATGAAATGTATTTGATGATGGAATATCTGTTCCCACGTTTGAAGTTAATTTGTGCAACAGTGCATTTTTATTAACTGTGTACTGGGGCACAGGTTAAGAGGTTGGCTGGGGACACTGAAATTGTAGTTTATGTCTTGATGTTGTAGTTTCTCTTCTTGCTTCTCAACTAGTGTTTATGGAGCTCAATATTCTTATACAAAGGCCTTCGGGCCAGAAGTCCCTTTAGAAATGGCAAGAACTTGATAAAATCATTTAGAGATAATGAGTGGATCGACAGTATTGTATGAGTAATTCTTGAATTAATTGTGGGGCATGATTTCATCAATACAAGCACATTCTGCTACAAACGATACCTGGTTTGGTTGTATAGGTGGATTTATTAAATGGGCATACAATACAATGTTTATTGTTGAGAATATTGGGTTGATGCAGGTTTTATACGAGACTTGCTGCTCTTACGGACTGTCAGAATCAAATTGCTCAACGAACTTCATAAATTATTTAAAAAAAAAAAAAANTTGGTTGTATAGGTGGATTTATTAAATGGGCATACAATACAATGTTTATTGTTGAGAATATTGGGTTGATGCAGGTTTTATACGAGACTTGCTGCTCTTACGGACTGTCAGAATCAAATTGCTCAACGAACTTCAAAAATTAATAAAAAAAAAAAAAAAAAAACTCGAATTTGGTGAACTGCTGAATTGTGGGATTATGATTGAAGGAGCTGTAGAGTTGAAAATAAAAACATTACGACTGATGTTTGGAAATTGGGGCATCGAATAGTGCAAGTGTGTTTTTGCCCCCCTCAAATGTTCATTGCCATTTAATTAGTCGTCTTGTATGTTTACTGAATCATGAGTAATTTTGTGCTTAACGGTAAGCAGTGGACCAAATACGCATCAGAAGATGCAAGTTTTATGGTTAGTAGTACTAACCATTTGGACAATTGTCATGTAAACGCCCCTGCCGTGAATGTTAGACTTGTGAGGTACTTTTCTACATAACACAGTGACTGGTCCATAATGTATGTTATGACAAACAAAATTGTGTCCAGAGCATTGAATTCTGTATTGTATGTATTATCAAGAATAGAAAAAGTTTCTCCAAATGAATGAGTTGAGTTCTGATTATACTTTTTTGATAAATATCCACATAATGCAAAATAACCAACTTCGATTTTGGTGGTGTGTGGGCCGCCTAACAGAGACAGCCATCAATGAAGTAGTATCAGTGTATGTATGGTGTATGATTCATTATTTTACAGTGGGGGTGTGGAAAAAGTTTGATTGGTAGAGGCTGTGAAGTGATAAAAGTGATGGAAATTATGAAAATGGGGATGACATATATCTAACTCAAGTGATAACAGGAATCCCACTTTTCCATATTATTGCTTAAACTACATTTTATTTTCCATGTGCATCAAGTTTGTTTGTGGTAAAAAGAATGTGTTGGACACATTAGATCTCTGTAAATAAATGGAATTTGGGTACACACTTGATTAATGGGTCATTTTATAACTATTTAATTACCAGTAAAAAGCAAAAAATAAAATATTAAATCAAAATATTCACTCGCTGTTCATATGTATGTTTATTTCATTATTTACTCAATTGTTCGAAAATTGGAATATCCAAACTTATTTATGTTTGTTAAGCAAATATTTAGATGAAACACACGTGTATGCTATAGATTTTTTTACTAAAGTTTTATTGGATGAAAATCATTCTCATTTCTCGTCGTATTTATTTCATTATTATTACTAAGAATTTAACTCATAAAAATAACCATTATAAATAACTCAAGATAACTTCGACTTCAATTTAATTCTGCATGTTACAAAACAAACACAAATTATATTCACAATTTAGGGCCTCCTTTATGTTTATACTTTTCTTTCTTTATTTTTACATTTCAATGATTTCTGGGTACACTACACATTATTCATTATTCATCTTCCAATTCCATGACTATGTATGTTATACTAGAAAATCTACTATTATACAAGTGCACAAAACCCATCTTCACTTGAATCAAACTGGTTTCTGGATGTAGATGACGATATATCTATACAAATAGATGGTGTCTATATGTAGTCTTATGGTGAGTTTCTGACTCCGGCTTCTATCGAAAAAGCTCTCGGTACGCTGGAACAGATATTGTATTCACTTAGTATTTTATAATATAGGCACCAGTGGGAGCTCTGTGAGGAATCCCCTTTCTCCTTTTTGCATTTGTGTAATTTGGAGGTGTTGATGGCCTAAAGCTCTTCGTTTTGTTCCTACCAATCATGGATTCTTCCTCCACCTTGGTGTGTATTTTCTCGTTTTCGAAATTCTTGGATGTTCCAACAATCTGAACCATTCAATATTACCAACTTATTCAGTCACTATATAGTAGGATAAGAATCCCAAATTATCATTTTCATTGATTAACACATACGAGGAAAATGAATCAGATTCCAATTTTCTTGCTTTTTCGATAAGAACAAATGCCTGCCTACCTGCCTTTGGTTCTCTTCTTGTTTTTATAATAAAAATTGACATAAAGATGACAACTTATATCTAAGAAATTTACATAATATGCAGTAAAATGTGAGAATAGATACCTTGCAGGCAAGGGAGCAGTATGCGAAGGAATCGAGAAGGGTTCGGTGACAGACTCGACAGGTATTGATGACAGCTTTACCAGGCCTAGGCTGTGGCCGTTCATTCAAGAACACGATTTTGGCACTGTTTATGACATAAGTTTGTACTCCGGTTACGTCCATGTACTTATGAATTTCAGACACCCTTATTACATCATGGTAGGATGATCTCCTTATCTGTTCAAATTGAAACCAATAAGTCAATTCCCCGAGAATCATAAACAATGAAAATCCAAATTCAGTACTCTGTTAATCATTTCATCAAAAATTTAAGCTCGGGAACCTGGATGACTCGATGGTCCTTGTGCAAATAGAGGCATAGGGAACAAAGAGATCCATTGATGCAGTCCAAGCAATACATATTGCATTCACTCTTGTGGGCACTGGCATGAAGTTTGCATTGATTAAAGAAGGTTGTTTGCAGAAGAGGGGGGAGCCAAGGCGGCCACTTGCTCTCGTTTTCTTCGTCACCACCTCCCTAATTCAATCACCAAATCAAAGAATATTCGTATGATAAAGAAAACTTGATATGAACATGAAATATGTATAGAACAACTGACCATGAAATCTTCTGTTTGTTTAGTATTAGAGATGAAAGGCAGAAACAAATAGAGGAGGAGAAGAGAGTTTAGTTGGTATAAGTAGGGTAGGGTAGGGTAGGGTAGGGTAGGAGTGGGGTGTGGTGTGGTGTGGTGTGGACTTATAATACAAAAAACAAAGTCCAGGGAGCCGAACCAAACCCAAAGCCAAATGAGATGCGTATTTCATTTTCATTTTTATTTTCTCTTTATTTCAATATTATAATTAATTAATGATAGTGACAGAAATTGAATTAAATAGTGAAAATTATTTCACAGGTGAAGCAAACCATATGCATTCCATTATTTTCTGTCTTGAGGTGATGATTTGGTCTTTATAATTTATTTATTTTCTCCTTTAATTCCTCTTATACTTTTGATGATATTGAACCTTATAAGCAGATCATCAATATCGAATCCATCATACCATCCTCTAAAGGGTATTTTTAATTTGCACAATGCAATCATCAAGAGTGACACACGGTGATTGCTTCGAATATGTGACGTTTTGGACGACAACTCAAATGTACATAAAAAATAAAAATAAAAAATCATGCATTGAAAGTAGAGAACCGAAGGTAATATACAAGGAATTGAAGCTCACAATTAAGATCACCTTCGAAAAATTATGTATCACAATTACTCAACAACTGAAAAATATATGTGACCCTTTTTGAGATCAATTTGAAACATTATATTGTCAATTTGAGGTCAGAACTACTCAACTCAAAATGTATTTATCCAATTTCGCGTTCAAAAAACATCACTATATTTAAAAGGTTGATCTCTCTCTCTCAAAACGCCACACGAGAAATGAGTACAGTTATTTTTTTCTTTTACTTAATTCAACACGAAGATAAGATACTAAGTCTTGATCTTTCAATCTTTTTTTATAAAATAATTATTATTTTCGCATTTAAATCATTTTATTTACAATTGTCCTGTAAGATGGTGACTCATTTGAAACTTATATTGAAATTCAACTGCTCGTCAGTTTTATACGGATTGAACTCTATTTGCTCGAGTATTTAATGCTCTAATGGGGGGTATTGACTATTGAGACGGTTGAATAATATTTCTTCTTGGTTGAGCTGTTCAAACTAGAGTATTAGTCTATGCATACCCATTGTCACTGCCTAATGACACCTTGAAATGGTATCATTTCTCTTGTTTGAAAGGAAGGATTATTTTCTTTTCTTCTCTCTTCTAATACTATTGACTATATTTTTTGTTTTGACTTTTTCTTCTTCTAAATGAATTTGGGCAGCCTTCTTCTCCACACATACAGTCAACCATTAGATTTCAACCTTTTGGACTGCAGAATTTTGGTGGTTTTTTTATTTTATTTTAATGTAAATTGATCGATTTATTGTGTATTGTTGAAAGTAGAACACGCTCAATCCCAAAAATAGAAAAATTCAAGATATTAAGAGATGTTATGAATATTCAAATTAAAAAAAAAAAACACCCAACGAAATAGTACAATATATTCCAAACCGCTATATACGAAGGAGATGATTTAAGTATTCCTCTTTCGACGATTAACAAATTCCCATTCTACATGGGATGAACAAAGTCAACCTCATTCTAAATTCGGTTCTTCTTTTTTTTTTTTTTTAGGAAATAATTCTTTATTACAAATAAATTGTCACGAACAAAGGGCGATATAGGGGTGACAAATTAAGGTAATGGACAACAAATTCCAAAATAATTTCAAATGAGTTATGAGGATGAATGGAGAAAATAACAAATTGTAGAGAACGAGAAACAGTTGGCAAATAGAGTTCCAGGAAATACTTAAAAACTGTTTTAAGAATTCCTCAGTAGACCAACAAAAATTGAAGTGAATGATGAACATCTTATGACTGCAGACCTACATGATTATAAGATTAAGATAATGAGTTATAAGCAATTGACCACCCAACTCAACAAGCCCGTGCTGACGACGACGACTCAAGGACTCCAAAAGGCAGAAATGTATGTGCTATGCAGCACTTCAATAAATTGATTAGATATGTTTTCTGCAAAGTAAAATGACCATTTATCCATAAAGCACATAATATAATAGTGACCAACAATATGGAAAACCAGTGCAAGGACACTGCCAATTCTACATGTATTTAGTCATCAATTAGAATATACATCAGATCATAGCATATTAGTACAAGAACAATATGCTATGCACGGAGATTTTCCATCAAGTATAGTGTAATATTTATGCGTATAACAAAATGATAAGAGATTATACATATATCCGAGAAAGATAACGGTCAACAAATAAAATGACATCATTCTGAACCACGTTTTTCTTTAAACTTATTGTGTTCCATCAGTGGCTGTGACCTGCATGAGTAAAGGCAATTATAAGCAACTATGAAATGGAAAGCAAAAGTTATCACATTGTTGTACAGTATATTCTAATTTCACTTAAATTTCAAACAATGCTCCCTATGTCCAAAATATTCTGCTGCGTGCTATATAAACAGCAACACCGTTAAGACTGTAAATAAAAGAACAATGTATCTTCATGCAAAAAGTAAGCTGAACGGCTAATTAACTTTAAAAGATGGTAAAATCAGGGTAGCATGACAAATGAAGTCGGACAATGACGATGACTGTGGGGCAGAAAATTTATTACTTTTTTCTTTTTAGGATTGAGTGTAGGCAATATATTATTTCAGCTGAATTATGGGGAAATAAATATAGACTAAATAAATTTCACATTACCAGATAAAAGGAAAGAATAACATCAATGTTATCGGCAAGAAACAAGAAAGGTTCAAATGAAAAATTGATTCTAATATATACAGAGTTGAAGACTGGTGTATTGTTGCAGTGTTTTAGAATTGCACAATGGAATCTTTTACAATAAAGAAAAATAATTAATTCAATGTTGGTGTACTTATTATTACATTATTATCTAAATTCCATGAATTCATACTCTCAATTATCGAGGCATGCAGATCCTACAGATTCCTCCGGGAGACTAGCACTCCTCGCGCCTCCTACTTAATGCACATTTCTTGTAAAAATAAGTAGCATACCTCAAGCGTTATCCAATGCTCTATTATGTCTAGACACCCAAATCATAGAATGTTTATTTGTGTGTGTCAATTTCTTTTTCTTTTTTCCTGACTTCTGGCCTTCAAGTTTCTTGTGGCCAGAAAAATATGATAAGACCAAAAATCTTGGGAAAAGAATCCCTCATCAAACAAATTCATAAACAAGAGTTGGTATTCCTCTCTTGTTCAGAATCAGTTGGCTTTCTTGGAAATAACTAATAAGGCTTATACCTGCTGCTGCTTGTTGCCATTAAGAATCACTTGCTTTAGTATAGTAACAAAATGCAGATATCTTTGATGTGATGAACTATCCAATAAAGGCCTTAGGATGTTGCAAAAATGATACAATACAATTATACGAAGGAGTACAACGTTAAATTTGTGTAACCAGACCATTCTTGCTTTAGGTACCTGACTTACCAAATTGAAGTGTGACTAATACCAAGCCCATTACAGGTAAGTATCATCCCCTTAAATCTCGATAAATATTCCTGTATTGGCAAATGACAATTCAAATTATCATTAAGTAATCGCTAAAGATGCATGAAAAACAATTGAAATACGACATTACAAAAAAAAAAATCCTTACCCGCAAAGTATACTTGTCAATCTCATAGTTTCCATTCAAATCATAGTCCAATCTTTTGTCTGGATCACTTAATACTGTAACAGTCATGTGGAAGAAAAGTTATACTGCATATTCTAAACAATGGAGACCTCAGAGTCATAAGTATTGAACACTCCAGATGCTAATGCCCACAAAAGAGTATCTTTTAATCTCTGCTAGCACTGGCATTTCAGAGGCCTTGATTTTGCATGCAAAAATGAAAAGAAATTCTGCCACCTGAGTACTAGGATTTTGTTACACTTATCTACACAAACTGAAAACTCAATGCAGACTTAATAGAACTTAAGTCAGTTCCCATCTTAAAGTTAAAGAATATGGCAATCCTTCTTACTTGCATTTTCCTTTTTTATTTTATTATTTCAAAAAGGAAAGACAAAGTAGTTTTAGATGACGATAGCAGATGTACACGTTCCGAAAATGTTAGGCTTTGTTTCTAGTTTGAGTTTGTCATGCATTCATAGTGATTTATTTAACATAATTCCAAGAAACAATATATATATTAGGATCATGCTATACGTACATAATCATATACAAAAAGTTTTACCTAAAGGCTAAGTGGAGGCCTCCTATTGCCCAATAGGAGGCCGCCACTTGGCCTTTTGGTAAATGATTAGGTAAAATATTAGGTACATTTAGATTTATCCTATATATTATATATATAAAGTAAATCGAAACCAAATTCATATGCAACATAAAATGCCATAGTCAATAAACTGACTCATGATAGTGTGTCATAACAAGTGTTTAGCCAAAAGAACAAAGAGACAAAATCAAATTCCACATCACACAAGCACTACACAGAAACTTGCCAAAATGTGTTCATAGACAAGAATCACATTTCAGAGATATAGGGGATTACTTATACAATCACCTTTGTAAGCTTCGTTAATCTCTTGAAATTTTGCAGTAACAGCAGTATCACCCCCGTGTTTGTCAGGATGCCACTTCTGCATGCAGGCAGAATATAAATAATGTAAATACCCACATCCGTAATTGGTCCCTGTCCAAGGGTGGGGTGGTGTATCAAAGAATCGATTCAAAAAGCCATAGAAAAGCTGCTTTAGAGAATATATAATGCTAACCAGTGCAAGCTTTCTGTAATTCAATCGAATCTTCTCATCAGTTGCATCGTAATCAATTTCTAAAACCTTGTAATGATCCTTAATCAAGAAAATGGTTTCCGGTTAGCAATTGAAAAGTTAAAAAAAGACAACTGAATAAATACAGTGGAGGATCCACATTTATTCAGGCTACTAATAGGACTTATGGTAAAGAAACAAAAGAGAAAGAAGACTGTAAAAACAATATTTATATGCTGATTATGATGATACAACTTCATAACTATCACTAAATCAAAGTCTCTAATTTTTCAATAGGCAATCAATTGATACAAAATAATTATTAAAGGTGATTTATAACATTAGAGGCACAGGGTAATGCACATTTTTGTCTGGAACTGGAAGTATGATTTAGATGAGCATGGCTTCCTGAGCTTTTAATAAATGCTTGTGCGTAAAAGCCCAGTGACGTTATTTCTATGGTCATGTAGAAATAAAAACACCATAAATCCTTTTTAGACAGTAAACTAATATTTTGCTTTTGCAAGTCTAACAGAATCAAAAACTGGATATTTAGAAGTTGCAAAGAGAAATTGCAATTACTGAATAAAACCGTGCTAGAGAATAGACACATTCATGTGCTTTTATGCAGAAGATTTTTTCCCCATATCATTCATAAAAGGAAATGAATAAATCATCATGCTTCCTTCAACATATAACATATCACAGTTGAACACCCCCTCCAACCCCCACATCCCAACTTTCGTCTGAATAACCACTGTTTAGAACCCTGCCATTCAAATTTGCGAGCCTGTTTTATACTACTATTTAGCTCTTCCTAGATCCAAAAGATGTAAACTTTTTTCCTACTACCGTCAAAATGGTAATAACAACTCAGTCTTTAAATAGTGGAACCAAGGATGAACACCACAACTCAAAGAACAATTTAACAGATAAACATTGCTATAAAGTAAAATATTCAAACTGCAATTTTCCCGTCCCCAGAATTCGAAAGGCAACAAGTCTGAGCAAACGAAAACCCTAGCAACTCAATTCCATATAGCGCACAAAGATTCATCTTCGGTCATACAAAGAAAATTAGGAGGAAAAATGTACTATACCGAGAGATTCTTTAAAAAAAAACTACCACCTAATCTCGGAAAACCAAAAAGGAGGGGGGGGGGGGGG
>CAIGRQ010175507.1:0-17346 GCA_903798375.1 Fraxinus sp. D2006-0159 | reverse complement strand
TTAAAGTAACTTTATTGGTTTGTACGTAGAATATTTTATTTGATAAATGTGTGGTAGAGAATCTTACTGTAATAAACAATGTTTTGGATTAATGATAGACAAACAGAGGCTAATGGCCATTTACTATACACTTGATTCTGAGGGAATGTTGGGAAGCAACAATGTTGCAGTTAATCTCAAAGATTGAATTATTCAAATAATAGTGGTTGAATGCTTTATGAGGTTTAGCTTTTTTTTCACTTAAAGTCAAAATGAGATGGTTACAATTTGATCTTGCTACATGTACATAAAAATTTGCATAATGAATTATATAATGTCATATGACATTCTATCATTTGTCAATTTAAAACACAATTAACTTTTTTCATTATTTTTATGTACAAATAACAAAATCTTTATAACGATCGCAACGGTTGATATATCACTTTCTAGTGTAAATAATTTTGATGATCTTTCGCTATCGATTCACAAAAGATGATTTCCTCTGCCATTCTTGAGAGAGTGCATGCCCCGCGTGTGCACAAATTTGCGAAAGCATCTCCTTTCATGTAAAAGGTTTGTACAACATTGTACACTTTGGCATTTTGGATTATTAAAGATATGATTTTTATTGATATTGGGTATTGTATTTTATTATTGTGATTATTGCACTTATACCTGATAAATAATGATTGATTTGTGAACAATAATGACAAATAGTAAAAATCGGTAATTTATATAAATATTCTTTTATGGTTATTACGATCATTAATAAATTTTTATGTGGATTAATGCATTTAATTATATTAAAATACATATAAATATATTAATACTTAATTAATACGATTTGAATTAGCAATATATTTAGATAAACTTGACTGGATATACATATTAATTGTCTTTATGCATTTATTTTGGGATATCCTCCCTACTTCCCAAATATGACAAATAATTAGCTAACCTCCCATATTAATGGCCATTTACTATTCGGTTTATCCCGAGTAGGCTTAATATTGGAAGCAACAATACTGCGGTTAAGTTCAAGTGGTTGAGCAAATGCAAGAATCCTACCAAGGATGGGCTTGCATCTGGTTAGCCAGTTAGTGAGGCAATAGCTTACCAAAGCAATGATCGAAGTTTAGCTCTCTCTCGCTGGAAGTCATTTAATTTTCATACGAGATGGTTAAATTTCGATATTATGAATAATATCATAATAACTTCACTTTCTTATAAGTAATTCTAATGATCTCAAGAATTACTTATAAATCATTGGCTAGTGTGAACAATTTTTATTGACATCTTTTTCGTTGGCAATTCAGAAAAGATGAGTTTCTCTTCCATTTGTGTGTGTGCGCGCCCATGTATAGCTACTTTGTGTCTGCACCATACATGCACAAACATAAACTAACTAATTCGGTGAATGTACGTATACAAAACTAAAATAGTTGAGTTTACTCTTAGAATTAACGACTAGACGAGCAATTAGCATAAACAAAATCGATATTATAGTCAATAAATTTTATCTTGTGCTTTGTAGGGTTCATCTCCATCTCCATACATCGATATTTTGTTTTTTTTCGGGCTGAGCACTCTACCTTCTCACCTTCAAAAGCGTTCGTGGTGGTGTTTTTCCAAGATTTATTTGCATGGTTAGAAAAAGCATATTGACTAGGTTGACTACGATTCTTATATAGGTTTGGGGTAAATGACATTGTGGTATTGGGTTACATTCTTCCTTGGTGTCTTTCATGTAATGCAGGGCAATAATTTGTTGACAAGAAGGTATTAAACAAGGCCATTACATAACACTAGTCATGATCTCCTGCCCCCGGTGAACAGAATAAAAACGTCATATCGTTGACGTATTAAGAGAATCTTAGTTATGATTCTTTGAAATTGTCATAAATTCAAATAATCATAACTAAGATTTTCTTGCAACGTCAGCTGTTGTAAATTTTTATCCTACTTACTGAAAATAGGAGATCAATTCTCTACATAACGCTATGTAAAGCATGCCAAAGAAGTGAAGTATATAGAGTGATAAAACCCAATTAAATGGGTGTCCCAAGGGTCGGAGGGAGGGGCCAGGCCCGCCAGGCCTACTTGAAGCCTAAATATTTTTTTTGAAGGTAAAATAAAAATTTTAATGACATTTTTTTATGTATCCGTCTACTATTATAAAACAAAAAAAAAAAAAAAAAATTGTCCCCCAACTTCGCCCCTAAGGTTTCGTATGCTAAATTTCACAAAGAAAGTTGTCGTTTAGGATTAAAACGCTAGAGTTGGAGCATATATGTTCAATGACCTTGAAATCTTTAAAAGTAATATAGGAAATTTCACTGTTAACGACGGAATTTTTACTTAAAAAAATCTTTTTCAACGATCCTTCTTTGATGAAACAACTCAAAAATGACTTTTTGTCGTTAAAATATTCACCATTTCTTGTATTCTTATCAAAAATCATGCTCTACCATCATTGTCGACAGTAGTTAGGGATTAAGTAATTATATTTTAAAATTCATATAGGCGTGCAGGGGGTTGGTAGGGACGATCTTTTACGTCGTCTTCTATTTTTCACCTTTTTTTTTTTTTTGGTTATTTACCTTTTAATTCGAAATTAAGTTGTGCGAAATTTAACATTCAAGAAGTGAGGTATGTGCAAGTCATGTGAGCTTGCTATGAGCTTGAAATATTAGGGACGATTTTCGCTAAAAATTTAAATTAGGGACCAACTTCTAGTACGTATATATATCAGTAAATGGCTTCAAATCCTGCAACTCTAACTTCTCACTACAAGCTAAATGGGAAAATTAAGCTAAGACAAATTTAAGTGAACTTTAAAAATCCTTCCTCGGATAACTGCACTTTAAAAACAGTCTACTGTCTCTGCTATTGATTGTGTCAATTGGAGGGGACGTGGTAGTATTTTCCTTTACACATGCACCGGTAGACGACGGGACATGACTCGGTCGAGCACTTGTAGCCCACAATCACCCTCTTGCAAGGGACGCACGGCCCACATGCGTGCGAACAATCCGGCAGGCTCGACCCCGTCGGGTAAAGTTCCATTCCTAGTTCGTCTCCCTTCGTTTCCTCCTGCCCGGTCATGTAAGGATATTTTATATAAATTGAATGCAATAATCGACACAAATAATAATGAAATATGAGAATTTGTATAGCTTTCGCTGTACGTAAACTAAGATAAGATGAGAAGAAATTATATCCCTGTTTGAGCCCCATCTTCTAAAAACTCATTTTCAATCACATTTTTCCAGTAAAATAATTTTGCACGCAAAACTAAACTTTTTTTTTCATATTTTTAACCATACATTCTTAAAAAAATGCACTTTTCAAAACTCATTTTTCATCATAATGGGGCTCAAACACGGGGTATATAAGTAAACGATGGACTTTTGAGGCATCGTTTGTATCAAGTACTCAACAATACTGTACAAGAAAATCGATAATATTTATTTTTTTTCTCTTGTTTAGTGCCGTGAAACTCAATGTAATAAAAGTACTTATGGTACATAAAATTACCGAATAAGATTAAACAGTATAACGAACAATACTTTAGTTTCTTTTCGTTCTAATGAACATGTTATGAATGTACTGTTAATGCTATTAATTTCGGTTAACATACCTGAGGGGACATATGTCTTTGGTCACCCTTGAAAGGACCTTTGCTTTGGTGGGCAACTAAAATATGTTTGCAGGGAAAATCAAAAACTAAAAATCAAAAACTAAGTAACAACATACAAATATATAAATAATTTCACTTTTAACGACGAAAATTTTTGTCTTGAAAACGATAAAATAATTTTTTTAGACAAAAATTTTTGTCCATAAAAGGAATAAATGAAACTGAGAATTTTTTACTTACAATGATATGGCCGAAGAGTGTTTCCAGTAGCAAGTATCAACAAGAATACTGCAATTGACAGTGTTTTCTTCATTTGTTCCATTTCTTACGAAAAAACATTGGAGGGAACGTGAGAAATGGGACAAGATTTATAACATACTAGGTGGGGTGGGTGGGTGGGTGGGTGGGTGGGGTAGGGGGTATTAAATATTAGTGTGGGACGTACACCGATGCCCTTCACATGATACGCGGCCATCTTTTGAAAGAGTTTCACATGTTTTAGTGAGTCAATCAAAATAAAACCTAGAACTATGAATAATATGTTCATTTGTAAGACGAGGCAAAACCCTAGACCACAACCATTAATTAAATAAGAAAGTTGAACATCTTTATGAACATCACGACATATACTCGATGGCTGAATTCAAGAATTCAGGTGAGCACAAGTGGCAGCTATAAGGCCGCTCGAGCGACCGTCTAATATAAGGAAAAAAAAAATCAACGGAGCCAATACGGGCGGCCACAGGGCTAGTCGAGTGCTGGCTCCGCCCTGCATATATCCAAGATAGAAAAAATAATGCAAATAACTAAATTGAAAAATATCACTTATCTATATTTGCATTTAGTCGATTAAAAAAAAATCGTACACTACATTAGCGTGTGTATACTCGACACAACATGAATGGACGTAAACCACCCCCATTGGAAACCATAACTGGCTGGTTAACCTTAAACTAGTTGGTTTACGTCAATATATTATTTTAATTTATTTATTTAATATTTTTTACTACCAATTCGACCGATGACTCTTTACTCTTTTTTAAGTTAATACTTGAACTTGTTTTCAAAAACATTGCATGTAATGGATTTCACAATTAACGTGAACAAACATTACGTGCTCTCTATTCAACTTTTTTTTTTTTTTTATAAATAATAGAATTACTAGAAAGACCAAATACATGATACACATATATGGTGGTGAAGCGTATTTAATGGAAGGAGTTATTATAAGGAGACAAAGGGCTGTCATAAACGTGAAGCTAAGAGTTGGGATTAAATGAACTTTTTTTTTTTTATACTTCTTGCTTTATGGATAGTGATGTGTCCTCCCATGTTTCAAATTTTAAACACTTGAAACAGAGTTTGAGAAAAATACCCAAGTTTTTGAATTTTTTTTATTTAACCATCCTAATTATCTAACTAGATGCGTCTATTTTATACGTCTTGTTGAAGAGATCTGTCACGTCAACAATGCATCTCAGCGTAGGGTTAAAAATATTGTTAGTCACCCCTTCGATCGGGGTGTTCGAGTTGGTAGAGCAGGTAAACGAGGAGATCGAAGATTACGAGTTCGAATTCCCTACCAACACTTCCTCGGTTGAGCCGTCGCACAGGGCTTGCCTAGTGCGATTTATCTCTTCTATGTGGTTTGCGGGCTACTGCACATAGAGCGAGGTTTATCCAGTGCACACTCACGAATAGCGGCTGCGAGTTCCTACGTCAAAAAAAAAATAAAAATAAAAATAAAAATAAAAAATTGTTAGTCGCACAACATGACTTGTAGGACTGTTCTACTTTGGTAATCAAAATTTTTTTTGTTCAATAAGGCGTGAAAATTTCATTTTTATGTTAGTTCAGGTATTTGTTCGCGTTGGATTAGAGGAGTTTTTTGTCATGGCTAACCATAAAGATAATGTGACATGGAAATTTCGTTATTGCATTATTTATATCGTCAAACCAAATAAAATGCAAATTGTTGGTCAAGTTGTCCTTTTGAATTTATTTAGCAAAAAAAATTAAAAAAATAAAATAAAATAGAAGAAAGCACACTCGATCAAGTTATCAAATTATTCCGAAACAAAAGCAACTCATTTGGATTGTAAATAATAAGCAAAGAGATGGATCCAGTAACAAGACATCCTTGATATCATGAAATGCTTTCACCTATTCAAACTCACCCCAAGGCTTAATGCCGGTGAATTCCAAGCAAGTCTTATGTTTGAGAAAATCTCAAATTAAATAAATAATTCGGTTTAGGTTTGATTTTTTTCAAATAGTTTAAAACGGTTTGATCTGAGGATCTATTAAAAATCAGTTAAATTGGACCTTTTACACCCACAACTGAAACAAAATGGAGCATAGTTATTAGGCCCGACTCAGGCATCGACCAGACTGAGGTACTAGATTATCGAGTTACTAGTTGGACAGGTGAGTCGGTAATTGGACCGATGGGCCATTGCTTAAAATTATTTTAAAACATAAAATTTTGAGGAAATTATAGTCTTAGGTTTAGATTTCCATTATCACAAATCAGATCTCTAGTTTAACATTTCAAAAATCAGATTTTTTATATCTAATTAATTAATTATAAAATTTCATCCCAACTAATAATTTAATCCAAAATCAAACCTAAATTTCCTTATTCCTCCCGTCCAATTTCCTCTTCTCCCAAACCCAGTCGTCTTCTCTCTCTTTACACATGGTAACGAAACCACCACCACCGCTCGTCGCCTCCACTGCCACCAACCACCACTGCTCTCACCCATTTCTCCATTTTCTATCCATTCTCCACTCTCTTCACTCTCGGTGACACAGCAACCACACGCCTCCACCGCCACCGTCTCACACTATTTAACCTTGAAGCGACGACAGCGATCAAAGCGGTTCGTTTCTCTGTCATCTCTCCGACGCTCGAAGCTGTTCGGTATCCGTCTTCTCTCCCCACTGCGATGTCGCCCGCCTACAAATCGGGCAGATCTATAATTTCTATTTTTTAAGGTTTCCGAGTTTGATTTATCAGATGGTTGTGGTGTTTGAAGATTTGTTGGGTGTGTGTATGTGCGCGGCGGCGGTGCGATTGGGTGTGTGTGTGTGTTTGAGGGTGCGGCGGTTGGGTGTCGGTACATTAGTCGATGGTGTGATGGTGGTGTGTTGTTGGCGGTGGTGAGTTTGGAGGTGGTGGTCGTAAACGGTGCGGTGCGGTGTCGTGTTGTTGGTGGTGGATCGGGCGCTGCGAATTGTGGATTTGAAGTTGGTGGCGGCAGTGGTTGTGTGTTCTGTGTTGTTTTGGCGGTGCGTGTGGCGATGGTGGTTTTAGGGGTGGTGATAGTTGTGTCGGGAAGGGGAGGGGTGGTCTTGGTTTTGAGAGGTTGATGTTGTTATTGGGCGGAGACGGTGGTGGCGCCACTGGTGGAGGTAGTAGCTAAGTGATGGTCACAAATGATTTTTGGGGGTGGTCACAAATGGTTTGGTGGTTTGTGACCAATAGTTTGGTTGGTGGTAAACAATAAACAATATGTGACCAATGAATTAGAAAAAATGTGACCAATACATACTGTGTGAACTAAAAATTATTAATTTGTGACCAATAATTTGATAAATTGTGACCTAAATATAATTCATGTTCAATTAATGTGATGTTTGTGACTATAAAATAAGAAATGTGACTTATAAATTTGTGATCTCTGACCGATGAATAAATTATGACATTTAAATGTTTAAGTTGTAACCGATGAACAAATTGTGACATACGAAATTTTCGAATTGTGATCTAAATTTTTTTGAATTGTGACCAAATTGCATAGATCTGTGACACTAATATATTCGTCGGAGTTGGAACACTGCTCGGAATCGGAGCAGTCGTCGGAATAAAGTGACGGCGGGACGGTCATCGTAATAGTCGTCGGAATCGGAGTAGTCATTCAAAGGGTCGCCGAAGAAGTTGTCGGAGCGACAAGGGTTGTGGATGTGGGGTGGGGTGGGGTAATTATATTATATTAGAATTAAATGTTTAATAATAAATGAATTCTAATTCCATTTTCCAAAGAAAATCATTGTAATCAAACACAACCTAATATATTCGTCGGAGTTGGAACACTACTCGGAATCGGAGCAATCGTCGGAATAAAGTGACGGCGGAACGGTCATCGTAATAGTCGTCGGAATCGGAGTAGTCATTCGAAGGGTCGCCGGAGAAGTTGTCGGAGCGACAAGGGTTGTGGATGTGGGGTGGGGTAATTATATTATATTATAATTAAATGTTTAATAATAAATTAATTTTATAATTTATTATTTCATAAATAAAAATTTAAAAAACCTGATGTTGAAATATGAATTTTGTTTTTGTATTTTTAAAATGGTGTAAACTGTGAAGTAAATGCCTGAGAAATGTATTGTTCCCTAAAATTCTCTTTTAGATAAAATAAAGTAAAATTGTTTGTCATTAATTATTTTTATTTCTTTAAATTATTGATTTATTGAACTCATTTATTAGTGATTATGGTTGTCATTTTTGTTATTTACAAACCTTTTATTAGTAATCAATCAATAATCTATGTATGTGTATTAAATATTCCATTCATCTTAATTAAAAATAATTTTTCATACGTAATAAGTCTAAATCAAATAATAAAGTGATGTTTGTTCCTCAAGTGGTTTGGCTGTTCTTCTTCTTCTTCTTATCTGAAGGTTTAAAATTCAATTCCTTGCAACCTAAATTTTCACTTGAAATTTTTGAAACCTGATCAAAAATGGGTCAATTGAGCCAGTTTTCAAAAATTGTCAAAATAGAAAATAAAAAATGAATTCAAAACTGAAATGCAAACCAAATTGTCCCTTTACTTTTGGTGATAAATGTTAAGATGAATCCCACCGATTAAACACTAAAATATTCTAACATACAAATACTTGCGCTACTTTTTCTAACAAGATTGACTGAAATACAAACCAAATTGTCCCTTTACTTTTAAAAAGTGATAAATGTTAAGAGATGAATCCCACTGATTAAACACTAAAATATTCTAACATATAAATACTTGCGCTACTTTTTCTAACAAGATTGACTTTATAAAAAAGAATCTTAAATCTTTAAATAATGTTAGTCAACCTCATTGATGCTATATAACATTATTCTCGGTGCTTAAAAAATGAGGTGAATGGCTAACTTTGATATAAATTTTGAGTGGGACCTGTTTGCTTATTTTGGAAGATCAACATTGATTTGTGTTCTTCTCCGCAAGAACATCAAAATCATGTATTTACTTGCAAAAAATGAAGCTTTGATGAATGAGAAATTGAAATTCAAAGTGAACCATTAAAATATGGTTTATGTTAGAGGGAAAACTAAATTCATAGGAAGTTTATGAAAGCAAGAACCACTTTATATATGGTTATACTTTGGAAGGGTGTAATCATGTATAGCGTAGAGGCTCTCTCCACATGTGCGTGCATGAGAGTAAATCACGGATCAAAATAGGTTTCGGACCTTGAATTTATGTGCGTACACAAATGTTAGGCCGAATTGACCAAAGTTTAGCTCTTTAGGATAGGAGGGCCTACGTTTTTCTAATTTTTTTGCTTTCAATAACTGACTTTTGATTTCTAAAACCGCTAAAACTCTAATGATTGTTGTTATTAATGTTTGAAACTGTTGAAACTCCAATGGTAATTACCATTGAGTTAATGGACAGATTTAACTCGTCATTACTGGGGTTAAATCTATATGAAGCCTTGTTTTTCCACTGTTCCAGACATGAAGAATACATTCTCTGCATTACAGTTCCAAAACACATGAAAAATCTCTGTTGCATGTGAAATTGTCCTCTGTCTACATGCGAAATTTACTGTCTGTCAAGGTATTGGTGGTAATATTATTCAGATACTAAGTTAGTTCCCCGGAGTAAAATCTACAGTGCTCAGATTCTATTTGTTTATCGTTGTACTTTGGGAAACAGACGCTCAAATTAAATCTCAAGCACCTACGGTAAGTGGACAAATCTGTTTTAAGAAAATTGTGCTTACATAGACCTTGGCTTTTAAAGTTCAATTGAATTTTTATTCTCTGGTATTTAGATTATTTGTTCTATTTTATCGTAATTTATATAACTTATTTTGTTTGTTGTGATTAGCAAATTATTTAATCTGCTATATCTTAGTTATTATTCGGTAAGTTATTTTCTACACAGTAAACTATATGTTTGTTGCATATACGGTATGTTAGTTGTGTATCCGATAAGTTGCATATACAGTAAGTTGTATATCCGATATGTGTTGTAAATTCGGTATTTGTTAAATCGATATTCGTTCACGAATTTTTTTATCTAACACTTAGTGTCAGTCTAGATATCAATAATTAAGCATTATTAAATGATCGAATATATCTTTATTTAAAATGTACAATTATTTATGATGTCTAGACTGGTGAAATAAGCACAAATTGTGATTAAATATCATCACTCCAAATTTTACTGCGATATTAGAACTAGAGATGGCTTAAGTTTACGTATTCTTGAAATGCGTGTGAGTTTCATGAATGATGATCAAATCATTTGAATGTTAGCATACAAATAAGCCCATGTTTGTCTACGATTAATGTAGAAAAACGAGTTTTGAAATAGTAAATTTTTAAATAATATGTGATTAAAAAGTATGAAAAATGTCTGTATTTACGTGCGAAATACTTTATTTTGTGAATTTGTGGTTGAAAATGAATTTAAAAAAAAAAATTTAAATAATGGTAGACAAACTGGGGCTAAATGAACCTTTGAGCAATACTCGGATCAATTGAATTATCAGCCAAGTTAAAGGAGCCCCATTCAAATTATGATGAATCATTATTTATTTCAGGTTGAGAAAAACCAAAAGCGTATACTACTAAAGTAAAGTTTTGTGCACAATATACATATGTTTAACGCGTAAATAGGGGAAGAAAAATTAATTCTATAGATATTAATGAAAAAGGTTAAATAAATACCTAAACAAGGAAGAACCATTTTACAAATAAACTCACATTGCTCAAAAGTCTTGTATAATCCATGTAAAAGTATCCCTAACGAGATGGGTTTGGATCGAGATCGTGGTAGCCATTCTCGTCCCATGTCCCCATCGAGTATTCTTACCTCCTTGCTCCGTCCCCATACCCCGATTAAGATGGGAACGAGACCAAAGCAGAGGCAGGGGCAAAGTTGGGCTGGACGGAGGGGCCAGATCCCCTACCACGTTTAACATTCCATTACTTTTTATTATTTTTAGTTGGTGAAAATCATTACTTTCCAATTTGTAGAAACCACCCAAGTTTCCTCTCAAAATGATGGTGATTATTTTATTTTTATGTTATAAAAAATTTATATTTTGATATGGACTTCAGGTAGGGACCATGTTTCACGTACCTGTCCCGTCTCCCACACAGGGCAACGACCCCTTATCCCATCCCCGCCTTGTGTACCCAATTAGTCGAGATCAGTAAGTTATCCGAGTTTGTTGGATGGCAGCGACTATTGTTGACGCCCTGTAGCAGCGACGGAGGGAAGGATGAAATGTCTGATCTGCATTGCTGCGCTATTATACAAGTAATACGGGCAAACATATTCCTATTCCAATTTCAACAAACAGAAACACCAAACATTGAATCCAACTATTTTATTATCGAACATGCAGAATCATTTGTAAATACAGTAATATTTTAATAAGCGAATTTTCACACAATGCCTCGACCAGGGTTGAAGCGGGATGATAAGAAATAGAACACGGGAAAAGGGAACGCCAAATGAAACTCAAACCTTACTGATTCTGGGTTGACCTGGAATTTTCTGTAAATGACAGAGCATGAGAGCTAAGATTTGAGCTTTGCCTAGCGAACAGGTTTGGATATGAGAGAATTGTGTCATCGTCCATTGAAGGTAATCTGTGAGGTTGGTGAGCAGTTCCGGGGCTGACAACATGATTGTTGGGCGATGAGGTATTCACTTCCCCTTTGGCATTGTTAGAACCAAGGTCTGACGCCTGATGCATGTAAGGAGAACCCAAAACACTGTCAGAACCAAACGAGCTTTGATTATCCAAAACAGGCTTTTCTATGTCATCCAACGTGGCTTTGTTACCATGAAAAGGGTTTTCAACACCATATGAAACCACGTCATTATTTTTCCTAACAAGTTCACTAATTCTAAGCTGAGCAAGGCTAGCTGCAGAGCGGGCAGCAGCTGCTGCACGATCAGCACTATCAGCAGCAGCCTGAGCAGCAGCCAATACATCCTGTAAATCCACATTGTTCTTACTTTTGATACCCACGACAGGGGTAGGTATATTTCCTTGTCTCAAAGGAACTGACGCAGAAGATTGTGATGGAGGAGATATGAATGGCACAAACTGTTTGTCTTCCACTGGACCCAATGAAATATTGGGGGATTCACGTTCTTTGCTAACTGATTTCTCCAGCAACACTTCTTCTGACTGACTTCTGTTATCTCCAGAAGGTTCTGAATCTTCTTCGTAACTTTCAGATAGGGCAGATGCAGGAAAAGGAAGCATTTCTGGTGCCGAGACTGTGCCTTTACTTGACTGTAATGGCTGCTTAGGAACTTCTGGAAAATCTAATACTTCAAAATCCGAATCAGAATCAGACTGTTTCTCCGTGTCTTGTTTGGATGCGGAATACAGTGGTTCATCATGTTTCTCACTGTGAGATGGCAACTTAGAACCACTGACAAATTGTGTCGGACCGCTCTGGAAAAGAAAGGCACACACATCAGGCATGAAGATATAAATGGAGTTTGGCAATGAGAAGTAATCTGTACCAGCAAGTCTTCATGTGGCTTCAGCAATTCAGTTTCAGACGCACTTGGATCCCAGTCTAGCTCATGCTCTTCAGAAATTTCCTTGAGCAGCTTCAGTTTCACATTAGGAGTCGGAGCTCGAACGGATAATTGCTCCACCAACTACAAGTGTATAAAATATCACAAGAAATAAGAAGAGAAATAAAGTTAAAACAATTTCAAATTCAGAATAAAATTCCATAAGATGACATATTATTCAACCTGGCGATTTACACCACATTCCGGCCTAAGCTCAGTTGCAGAAGAAACAAATTCTTTTCCATATTTTCCAGCAAACAGCATTTGAACCTGCATTAACTCTGGGAGATCGGCACACCTTGGTGCAGCAAAGCATACACTGGAAATTGCTTCTTTCAAGTCTAGAGGACACTCCCTAAACATTGTAAAGAACGTTTACATTCAGATCATAGAACAAGTCGGTAAAGTTCGTTGTACCTCAGTGGCTCAATCAGAGAGTAATAACGTAATCTCTAATAAGAAAATGAAGAAAATACTTCATATAGCCCCATCATTCAACAATCTGCATCACCAACTATTGATATAGGGTCAAAGGGGGCGAGACAGAATCGTAAGATAGAAAAGCTTAAGGTAGTACCTAAAGCATCAAAATCAGTTTTATTAAATATTAGTCTAAACCCAGACAAGCTGAAGCATTTGGTTACTCCAATTTTACATTCTATCTGGTTTTTCAGATGAATTTTGCAACCGAAATGGGAAAGCAAACACAATATTTTCTATATTTCTTTAATTTTTCCCTGACAACGTCCTATACCATCAGGAAAGACCCAATTATAATTTTCAGACTATATGATCAACTTCAATCAAAGATTCCTACTTTTCTAAACCTCTTACCAGAGCCGTGGAGGTTAATATCGTCTCTAACCAAACAACTATTACTGACAAGTGGCCACTCATTTACAAGCAAGAACAGTTTAAATTTAATGTTCTATTATATGAAAAGAATAAATTACATGTTGCATTATTGTCTCCGCAACTAAAAATAAGTTTTAACCATCTTGTAGTTGGAGTCCGGAAAGACCATGGACATGTATAAATCAGGTCGAACTCAAATTTCTATAGACAGGCCAAGTAGGATTGATTTACAACAAATGTAGTCTAATTTCTTAATTTTCCAAATCTAGCGTTGAAATTTCATGTCAGAAAAAACGAAATAAAGGCAAACCAGGCCAACGGTATCTCATCTTTCAAACAAGCCATCTGTTTCAAGTTAGAAGTCCCTGTCCATTACAACAGTGCTTTTATTGAAGAAATTTTACTTCAGGAGGGAGGAATTCCCAGGAAAGGAATAATTTGTTGAAAACAGTAAACAGGAAGTTTCGAGGAAGAGTACATGTGCGAAAGGCTTTTATGTCTTGAATCCAACTACAAGATGGTATAGTACGTATGCAGATACAAGTGATGAAACATCCAGGGAGCCCATACACAGGAAACACTTATGGAGTACATATGCAGCAATACATCATACCCCTAGACCCTAAGTATTCAAAATTAGTTTTCCATTCATACATAATCGTGCAGTGCCCATGCTGGATCTAAGATTCAAATAATTTTCTTAATTAAAATCATATTCCTAAAATTTACAAACTTGCCTACTCATTGGACTGAATTTTGAGAACTAACATTTTTTTCTCTAACAAAAAAAGAAATTGACTTTAGTGCTATTTTGCTCAGACTCGGGTATAGGTACATATCTAAGAGTTGGATCCTTGTTTTAAAAATCAAAGGTTATGGGGAACGGTTAAAAAGACCAAATTTTGGATACCGATATGGGGATCCGTCTCACAGAGTCCAATCCAAATTTTGGATGCCGGTATGGGGATACATCCCACATAGTCTTTGTTTACTAAGGTTTATTTACTTGACCAATCATCACTTCAATGGATTCATGTTTTCAATTTATCACAATCGTTTCCATATAGGCACATTCAAGCCTACTCAACTATTTTTGCACACAATTTACCACCCAATTCATACAGTTCCCTTTGCCTCTAACATGCAAGGAAAAAGTTCTAGACAACATGATAAAAATTTTAATATTAGAATACTTGTACGAAAAAGTCAAAATAACGTGAGGGAAATCGTAAGAAGTTTGTCTAATTTGAATTAAATCTACTTTATGCATTTTTCTTTCCCTGTTATTTTTAATGTAGTGTTTAACCCAAAGATATCTTAACACAGCAAATGCCCCCTCTAAATCTAAAGACCTCACCAACATCAAAACCTATAAAATCAAAGCTTAAAAAGGTAATTATTTATTAATTAAAAAATAGAAAGCTATAAAGATTAAAACATATAACATATAAATACATGTGCTTATACGATGAACAAATTTGTCCTTTGGCTACAATCAATTAAAGGTTTGAGAACATGGGTACCACAAATGAAAAGTTAGGGTAAAAACTGCAATCAAGTGAAAGGTTCAGGACTGTAGCTGCATTTTTTCCTTAAAATTTGACATTTATAACAATAAACTTATTTGTGATTTTTATTAAAAAGAAAATTCTTTTGACCTATGAAGGAATATTTTATCCCCGCTATTTAAATTTTCAATACAAAAGCAATCATTGCATCTGTGCTTTTCTCAAATTGGATATGTTGGCGCAATGGCATTCTTACAATTTGTCTCACAAACCATAGATCTTCACAGTTATACAGATGCAATTTTTGTTTACTTTTGTATGCAGAAGTGAGAGGAGAAATGGCATTATTTGGAGATGACACAAAATGTGATCATACATTAGATTTTAAAAGGATATTCTCAATAGCTTATTGCATACGTCTTTTATCAAATAGTGATCCTGGAGTATGATTTAGTCGATGTTAGAACATCCTTAACAAATAACTTACAATATAAGTATGTTTTGTATGATGAACAATTAAGTGGCTTACCGTCCCCAACCATTCTTATTTTTTCAATTTTCGTAATTACTTCACCCATAGGAAAGAGTAAAAAGACTCCAAAAATGCTCACACATCCCAGAAAAGGTCAGATAAAAGGAAAAGCAAGATAGAATGTCTCAAAATCATTATGGAAAGAAAATATAGGGAAGTTTTATTGAACTGAAAAAAGAAACCTATGACGAAAAATATAGCAGTGGGAAAGACTTGGATATCTTCTCATTACTGATCTTTCCTAGTTTTTGGTTTTGCTACATAACAATTACCAGAACCTTACCTGTTTCTGCTCCCTTATCATTGAGCTAAAGTACCTATATATAGATATTAAAATAAGGGGGTGGTGGAGGACAAAATACCTTTGTGCTTCAATGATTGGAAGACGTACAACTATAAGCTCACAGAATAGCTCAATTATCTCCTGTGCTGCCATCATCTTTTCTTCTCTTATTATATGCTCAACCTAAATTACAAAATAATTATAATCATTTTCTGCATGAAGGCAAAGACTGCGTGTAAAAACCAAATAAGTTTATAAGAACGAAAAGGAGAAGATTAATACTCGAATCCGAGCAGTTGCTTCTTGGCCGGTCTCAAGGAGCTTGGCAATTTCTCTACGCATTTGCTTTATTTGTATCTCTCTTCTGTTCCTCAGTAGCTTTATTCGGGGAATTGTCAGTTTCAACAACGTTTTACTGTAACATTAAGAAAAAAGAATATCAGACATACTATCCTCACTTCAACAATCCCCACCACTTTAATATTTCCCCAATTTTATTTTATTTTTAAAATAACGCCAAAAAGCCAATCAAAATTGATCGAGTATACTTTTCATCTTGAAAATATCATGCTCTGATTTGATCGCGAGTCCACAAATTTTGAACAGTTCCTCACCAACTTATCCAATTGTGTATACTTACAAAAACCCTAGAAACGAAAAAATTATGATTAAAAAATTAAAAATACGATAAGAAAAAATAGATTACCATTTCGCAGCTTTGAATCCTCCCTTATTCATAAAAGAATCCATCATCGACGTCGCAAATTTTTTTCTAATCACAGTACGCGAATTGAACTTATTGACTAGCAGATGGTGAAATTTATATAATTATTGAGATAATTTGATGACTTTGGGTATCAATATAAGATATAAGAAATAGATTTATCAGATCGAAAAATCAAAAGAATCGAAGAGGATTGTAAATATAATTGTTTACCCGTGTGTTAAAGCGTGGCAGGTCCCCAACTTTCGAGAAAGGTTCATTTTAGTCACTTGACTAGTTTTTTAAACTTANACGTCGCAAATTTTTTTCTAATCACAGTACGCGAATTGAACTTATTGACTAGCAGATGGTGAAATTTATATAATTATTGAGATAATTTGATGACTTTGGGTATCAATATAAGATATAAGAAATAGATTTATCAGATCGAAAAATCAAAAGAATCGAAGAGGATTGTAAATATAATTGTTTACCCGTGTGTTAAAGCGTGGCAGGTCCCCAACTTTCGAGAAAGGTTCATTTTAGTCACTTGACTAGTTTTTTAAACTTAGCCCCTGTTTGATCCACATTATTTTTTTCATTCTCATTCTTCTACTCATTTTCAACCACACATTCTTCCATAAAATAATATTTTCTATCATATCAATAAATTTTCCTTCTTTTTCAACCACATATTTCTCATCACATCAACAAAAAAAATGCATTCTTTCAAAAATAATGTGCATCAAACAAAGGTTTACTAGTCAAAGCCCATGCAATGCACAAGTTGTCGTACTTTTGAAAGTTATGTTACTGACGAAATTAATGGATAGCTTAAATTATTTAGATTGGAAGGTATTTTGACTGTAATACATGTTTCCAATTTGTTGATGTCTTGTTAAAAAGATCATGAAATTCAATTTAGTCCTCATTTTTCACCTATTGAGGTAAAGAATTATGTCTCATTCATCTCGTACTCATAGAATTTTCAATT
>CAIGRQ010175502.1:0-21200 GCA_903798375.1 Fraxinus sp. D2006-0159 | reverse complement strand
ATGTGTAGCATGGAAATTACATGTTTGTGATCAAAACATGCCTATTTCCAACTGGTCCTACTTTGTTCTTTAATGAGATCAATCATAAACTTTAATCAAAGTGGAACTAAATTAAATACTTTATTTCTGAAATAAATCGAATATCTATGGATAAAAAATATGTTTCTATAACAGACAACATCCGAACACAAACCCCACAAAACTGACATATCATCAAAAGATGTAACATCCATGTGAGTATTATGTTCATGAAAGACCTTAGGTGGTAGCCATTTAGTAAACGGATCCATGATTATGGAGTTTGTCCTAATATACTTTATAAAAATCTAACCATTCTGAATTATTTCCTTGACAACTAAGAACATAATGTCTATAAACTTTGACATCATCAGGCTCCTATTGGAATATAAGACTGCTACTGTCACAGAATAACTAAAGTGGTCTTTTGAATTCATCCAAAATATGCAGCCCAATGATAAGATTTTGCAATCATATTCCATGATCAGAATCAGAATATACAATGATCTCCAATTGGTCTAATTTTCCTGAATGTGATCAGGTAATCTTTAGTTCTTTATAGATACAAAATAACCTAATGGTTGCTTTCCAAATTTTCATCCTAGAGAAAACTACCGAAAACCAGCTTTAGCCCATAGATGAATTTCTTTAATTTGTAAGCCATCTGATGTAGTTTAAGAGAAAAATGCGTCAAAAATGCCATAATTGTCGTAAAAGAGTTTTTCATAGAAACTACAGAAAAAGTATTAATGTCAATACCTTCCTTTTGATTTAATTCATTTGCAACAAGACGAGCATATATCTCTCTACATCACCCTTTTAATCCCTTTTGATTTAAAACATTTAATTACAACCAATGGGCTTTGCACCTTTAGATAATGGAATGAGTTCTCGAATGCCATTGTTACTTATAAACTTTATCTCTTTATGAATGACACCAATCCATTGTTTAAAAATTTTCCTTTATATAGCTTGATGAAAGTTGGTTGATCAGTTCTTCTTCCTTCAATCCGTGCCCTTCTCTTTTTTTTTTTGGAGAAAGACTATAAAGTTATCCAGAATTACATTTCTCATTTTTATAGTAGATTTCCTTAATGATATTTGTTCTTAAGGTTGTTGAGTTTGTTTTGCTGGAACAATCTCTTGATTGTTATAGGGAGTTTTGTAATAATGTCTTGATCCGAAATTGTTTCTTGAATAAGATCTGGAGCAAGAGATTTGTCTCTAGTCCTGATTATTGTCAATTACAACAGAAAAAATATATACATATTCTTCCTCCAAGATAAAATCCTTAACCTTATAACCTTATCCCCCCAACAAACTCAGCAAACCGTTGGTTGGGAAAGAAGACCTCTCTCAAGGAATCAAACATTTCTCGTTTCGAAAATTGACCTAATAGTGGGATAATTTAAAAAATTTGTAACCCCTTATCAGTTGTATTAATTGAAACTTTATTGAGAATTTAAGCTACAGTCTTTAATGCTTCAACTTAGAGAGATTTTGGTGTACTGTGGGATAATTCCACACTCATCTAGGAATTTAGCAAAAAAGTCTTAGACGTTCTTCTGATCTGTCATAGTATTCACCATTGTATTAAGACCTAACTTGTTTAATCCTTTTATTGAGTTATTTTTCAACCTCAGTCTTTTATGCCTTGACCATGTCCAGTGTTTGGGATTTCTCATAGATGAGATATAGATAGCCATAGTAAGAAAAACTCATTTACAAACATAATAAATTATTGTTGACCATTCCAAGAAGTTGAAGTGAATGACCTACAAATATTCGTATGAATTAATTATAAGACATCCGAATTCCTATTGGCACATAATCTCTTTATATTTATTTGTTTTCCCTTAATTTAATTAACATAAACACTTAAGTCTAAAAAATTAGGAGGGTGTTTGGTGCGAATAAAAATCAGATTTTTTGTAGGTTGTGATAGAAGTTTTTGAAATGTGTGATTGAAAAGATGTGAGACCCATGAAAGATGTGGTTGATATTGATTGTTTGACTTTAATTTAGATTAAAATCAGATTTTAATCCAGCCCAAACAGGACCAAGGGAATCAAGAATTTCTTTTGACACAATTTTCCATCGGAGCTCTCATTGGTTAATTTATGTTTAATACCACATGAATTTACATACAATGTTTCTTTATAAGAGGCAACTATATTAAGCATATATAATATATCATAACCAAATAAAGAACTGGTAACCATAATATTTAAATTAAGAAAAAGATCAAATTGACTAATCCAATTGAACAAGAGAAACCAATTTGTCCAATGTAGAAATAGAAACTAGATTTTGTTCAAAAAGATGGTACCGCAAATATCTCTTTCATATACAAATCATAACCAGTCTTTGATAAAATTTAAAAGTCCTTATAGCCTCAAATTTAATTGATTTATCATCGTCCTACATAGATGAGTCTTTTGGCATCAATTGGCTTGACAGTTTAGGCAACCCCTCATAACCACATTTATGTGAGTAGTGGTACCGAAATTTATCCACCAAGTATGTCTAGGTATTGAAATTAAATTAACCTCAAAACAAGCAAAAATGTACTTTTCTTTACACGCCGACGTGGTATTTAGTATAATCTCTCTTTATGTATCCCAAACTTTCACAAAAGTAACATTTAGATTTATCCTTTTCAGGCTTTTGCTATTTATTTTGAATCAAACCGGATGCAACTTTCTAATTCTTTATAACTTGTTTTTAGAATTACTTGCCAAACGAGTAATATTAATTTTATCTTACTTTAGCCTTTCTTTTTCTTACATGTAATATGGAATGAGCTCATTAAGAGTCCACTTTCCTTTTTAACATTGTAACTGACTTAAATTAGTCGAATTGTGTAAGAATCGAAATCAAAACTATATGCACGAGCAAGTCATCGGATAGCTCAACATTTAATGCTTTTAGTTTTGAAGCAAGATGAGACATCTCCATGATGTACTCCTTTATGTTTTCTTCACCCTTATACTTTGGTGAAACTAAGTTCACTAAAAGTGTGCTAATTCTGACATTATTGCATTTTGTAAAGCATTTTTTTCAATTACATCAAGAAACTCCTTGGCAGTAGTTACATTATCAAACACAACGTCCTTAGTTCTAACACATGAATTAAATTGATGTTGATAGATATTATAGAAGTTGATGAATTAACTGAATAGAACTTAAACCTAATTAACATGTTCACATGGAAATCCGTATTGAACAATATGGGATGGGTTTCTATTGCAACATTAGAAGAGCATGCATACCCGCGTCTCATGAAAGAAATTTACAAAAGCATGTCGATTTCACGTTCCGATGACATTTCTTGTCTAGTTAAAAACAAACATGTTGTCATGACCAAAGCCCTCATCCGTGATATTTTGGAACTTAAAGTATGTAAAACACAATTTTTTCTACACAAGGCACATACTACACTCGATGGGTATGACTCCACCGAGGCTTATCGTCAAGTCACCGAGAATTTTTTTGAACATATTACCAAAGTGCACATCAATTGTCTCTTCCATGCAAGGTTTTACAAAACATACCCCAAAAAGGTCATTGAGATGAAGTAGTTCGTTTGATCTCTTCTTTCTCGATTCCTTTCTTATCGGTAGGAAACTTGATTTTCCAACCATTGCATTAGGACTCATTAAGATTGTCCATTCGTCACGAAATGTTAAGGCTTTACCATATGACATGCTTCTCACAAACATTTTCAAACACTCTCACGTCTCATTAGATGATGAAACAGATGTCCAACTTAAACCTACCGACACTATCAACATCAAAGCACTTAAACACATAAAAATCACTAAAGAACATGGTCAATGGGTGGCACATACCAAGGAATTTGACCCCACCTCGAGTCCATCGACTCTTCCCTTTGAGGGTAACGAAGATGATATACCAGAAGTCCATGTTCCTCCTCACGACATTCCAGGGTCCAATATCCCATATTCCTCGGGCAGTGATTTCGTGTTCACCGAAGATCAGTACAACGTCTTGAATGACCGCATTGACCCTCTTACATCCACGATTAATGGTCTCGATGGAATGTTCCATCGGATGCTCACTCAACAGGAAGCCACCCAAGCTCAACAGACGACGATGCAGGCTCAGCAGAATGCCTTCTACGTTCACTTCTATGCTCAGTTTCCTCCACCATTTCCTCCGGAGTCCTAGTCTTAGCTCAATCTCACGTTATCATGAATATTATCTTTATTGCTTTACTATGGATATTTTCTACCATTTAGCTTCATGTTAAAAAATATTTCAGTATGGATCTTCTTTGCCATGTTGCTATTTTCTTTTTGAGATTTCCTGATCATATGTTTTGCTTTATCTTCTTATATATATATTTCTCTACTTCATGTTCTTTTTGCTTATGCCAAAAGGGAGAAAACATATGAATGATGATAAGCATGTTTAATATGCTTATTATGCTTAATTTGAATAAGAAATGAGTAATTCTTGATCTATAAAATATAGGGGGAAGAACATTGCAAGTGTATGAATCATATGAGAAATTCTTCTTATTGCAAATCATCTATTGTTTATCATAATCAAAAAGAGGGGGGGGGGGGGGGGNGGGGGGGGAATAGTCAATTATTATGTTTTGATTATAACAAACAAATGATGTTTATCTCTAATATTTATTCGAATATTCAAATATTACATGTTGCTAACTTAATCAAATTGGAGACAAAACTATTGGACGGAAAGTTGTCGATCAAGAAAGCTCCAGATGCAAATCGATCGAGCACTCACGTTAAACAAATGAAGACAAACTTTGCATCATTTCAAAATCAAGCAACAAATTGAGCACTCGTGCTAAATCAATCGAAGACATTGGAAATACATGTTTTTAACTCATTTTTAAAGGTAAAGCACTTTAACTCTTAGCAATGACACATTGAAAACTCAAGCAATGAATTTCTTATGCATGATAAAAATTCACTTAATTAAAACGTTTGTACAAAAATTATTTTTTCAAAGGTAAGATTTTCAATGTAATCTTGAATACTATTAAACCTCACTTACCTTGAAGTATCTAGGAAAAATATTATTCAAAATATTTACTTGCTACAAACACAACAAAGTTTTTGGCTCAGAAAACTATGGTCAACTGACGTCCGGTTCGCCAGCGACGGTCAAATTTTTGACCGTTCTAACTAAGTTTCAACAGCTATTTTCTAGGGTCATCTGGTTAGGCAGAAAAGTTGGTATTTTTCACTTCTGTAAATACCAACTCATTTACCATTCATTAAAAAAAGAGTATTAAAGTAAAATTCCTTTGAGAAAAATAGCATTGATTTCTCATTCTATTTATTATTATAAAATCATTTTGTTTTGAAAAACTTTTGATTAAATCAATTCTTGAAAATCATTCATCACATCAAAGTTTTTCCTGAAAAGTTCAACGTTGTAAAAGGATCGGTGCTCCTTACTTGTAAGTCACTGAAAGCTTTGTAAAAGGTTGAATTGCACCACAAGTCAATCAACATAGTGAAATTGGTCTTGCTTGTGCCAGAGAGTTTGGTAACGGAAGACGTAGATCATTGCGTTGGATCGAACCTTCATAATTATATTGTTTACACTATCTATCCCTATTTATTTATTGCCTTCATATTCGTGTTTGCTATTTTAATTAATCTATCTTGTTATTACGCGCTTGAGTGTAAACGCTATTGGTGGAGTGCGGACCCGCGGGGGGTATTATTGACCAAGTAGCTTGTCATGGAGATCCTTAGCCTCTCGACGTAATTCATTTGTGCGTTTCTTGACTCTCATCCAACATGTGGGCCCCCAATTATCGTATCAATCTCTCTAATGAGGGCATTTTTCGCATCTGCAGGGACTTCTCTTCTTTGTCTTTGGCCATCTCTAGTCCTATTTCTATCCTTGCCATGCCTTTGACTAGGCGACTCATCCATGTGATGTCACATTACCTCGTCGCGCCGAGGCTCTTGATCATGCCTGGATTGAGGTACATTCCGCTGGGAATAGCGTGCATTCCTCCTTACAGGATATGAGTCTGTTGGCTCCATGTGATATGGCCTAGACATACAGTCATTTGTGCCGTGAATGTAGGCTCGGTAGTAAGTGGATTATGACATATTTCTAAGCTCATTGTTTCTTTCTCTATCTCCATCCCTTTGTTGGTTTGGAGGTCTTTGTGCGTTGGCCCAACCTCTTCATATGCCAAAGATGGTACTACATTTATTGTGGTAGTGGCTAATGCTTGGCCTGAAGTAAGAGCGATTGTGTGCTCTGCTTGAGTCCATTGTTGGTTTACCAAGTGTGAAACAGGACCTCACCTCTGCTTTTGAGACGGTGAAAACCCCAACGAAGTTCGGTTGCGATGGTCAATTAATTCCTCGCTAACAATCTCGCTACTTATCGTTTCACCATGGCATCATAAAATGTAGGATTCTTATTTTGCACATCTCTTTAAAAGAGAGTGTTCCTGTTTAGGGATCTCCTCAATGCTGAAAAAGCTTATCTATCAGTGACCTACTCACAATACATCATTTCATCCATAAACCGAGCTAGATAGCTCTTTAAATTTTCGCCGCTTGTTATCTCATATCCTACAAATATGAGACAACAAGAAAGCATTTTTTGGATCCAGCCAATTTCTAATACTACCAATAGGTTTGTGGCTATACCGAATTTTAGTAGCCCCAGTCAGTGTGGGGTGGAAAGCTCTACATTTCAATGCCGACGAAGCTCCCCTAAGAGACATGTGGGTCTTATAATTGTTAAGGTGGTTCGTTGGATCGCCCTTCTCTTCATATTCGAGTATTTTAGCGGCACAAAGTAGTTAGGAACATGGGTGTTTCTCATCTCTTGGGAGAATGAGAGACTTTCATCATCGTCGTCCAATTCAAATTAGATGCATAGACTATCTAAATCCTACTCTTGAGCTTGTAGCGAGGAAGCTGCGAAGTTTGGACTCAGTTTCTAAGTTTGCAGCGTCCCTTTTCTCTTGCCTATTTCTAGGCAGAAGGGCCCCTTAATGTTCATGGTCTTGCCCGTGTTCTTGTTGCCTCTGCATAGAGGGTGATTGTTGGGGGCCTAATCCTAGGCCTTGATAGTCCAATTCTATCAAAGACACCGATGGACGTTTGAGGCTTCCGTTCTTGGAAATATTTTGGAGGGAAGTTTTCTGCTCCCTGTGATAAGTTATTATCGGGTCAACCGGAGGTATAATTTGTATCCATATCTATCTTCATCTTCCTTTCGATTAGGCTAGACTTCCTTCTAAGTCTATGGGGTAAGCGTCCGTGTCATTATCCTCTTTTTCTTGTCGAAATGCCTCATGAGGCATTTCGTACCCTACTTGTCCATGCATTTGCATGAGTAATTATTGCATGGCGGCGTTCTATTAGGCCGCGTTCCTTATGTTTATAGCAATATCCCCCATCTCACTTGCTAGGCATGCAGTAATGCCACTTCGTCGATGTTGGTGATGGGGGTGACGGGTTTGACATTCGTTCGGAAAACTTCTTCTTTAGAAGCCTTATCTTGTTGATTTCTACCTTGGGAACCATAATGACTAGAAATCATGATGTAATAATAGCTTTTATGTTAAGAATAAGGTTCTAGAGATGCCTCTTCAACCTGCCCTGTCGTTCTTTCTTCAAGAACCAGGACCTTTCTTCAAAGTTTGGCTGTGGAATAACTCCCTTTCGACGGCTTCCACCCCAAGGACATTCAAGATTATAATGTGGTTTCTCACAGACGGCGTCAATTTGTTGACCCAAAAAATGTACCTCCAATGTCGCTAATAGATCCCAAGGCCTCTTACGTCCACCTAAGCTTAATTCCTATACACTTGGATAAACTGTTAGCCACACGTGGCATCCTCTGATAGGGGTAGAGTTAGCCGCTACACTCCGACAGTCAAGTCAATTAGAAAATTAAATATATGGGTATGGAAGAGCATTAGACGTGAGCCTCCAATATAAAAAGGTGGTCGGCCTTGGGGAGTGATAAACAAAACAGCGATGTGGCAAGTCATATCTTGAAGTCTAAATTTACATTACCTACAAATGGTACTAAGTGTGAGCTTTTATACTAAAAAAAAGATGAATGAAGGTCGTTGGATGAAGAGATACATGGCCTCATCCATACAGTTGATGCCCTTAATCTTAGGAATCAATCAATCATAAGCCTTATATGCTAGTACCACTTTAGCATCCATAATGCCTAGTTTGTGGCTTTAGACTTGATCGGATAGGCTGGCAGTGGTGGCAATAACAATGAATTGTCAGAACAATCACATAACAAAAGATTGCATGTAAGATCTTACGCTGAGCTCCTTCTGTAGCCTTGCCTCTACTTACGGACCGACTTTTCCCTATAGGGGTCAGTATGATTTGGCGGGGTCAGCAAGTATATTGGTTCGGCTACAAGAAGGGATTTAGTTAGATCTGCCTCGTGTTTACCCTACCTTTGCTTGCCACGTAGGATATTTGGGACCTTGTGAATCAAGGCGTAACAATAATTTGTTAACCCTAAAAAATGTTGATTTCGTAGATTAGACTATTTCTATTTAAATTGTAGGCCTTTTTTACATTATCAGTGAACTGTTTTTCAATTTGAGTTTCTATATGAAAAAAAAAAAAAAAAATTCTGTATCTTTTATCAAATTTTAACAGTATGTAGAAGAGGAAAGGTAGGTTTGTTGAAGCTCTTCAGATAGCATTGAAGCTGAGAGAACTAGGACTTAATGACACACTTGTTGAGCTATAATCACATACTTGGGTTGTATGCAATGGACGGGAGATTTAAAGAGGTAGGAGCCACTTTTAATGAGATGCTGAAATCTGTCATCCAACCTGAAGACTCGACATTCAAATCATTTGGAATTATTCACTTGAAATGTGGTGTTCCAAATGATACTCTTCGTAAACTTGAACTCATGGACCTTGACACTTTCTTCTATTACTGGCATGACAATGGACAACGGTGATGATGTGTTGTGCAAATGATGTCTAGTTACATGCTAGACGAGCTTTCAGTGCATGGACAGTATTTCACATAAACTTCGCAAGATATAATTTCTAATGACATAGATTGCTAGCTAATGGTGTACTAGTATGGACTACATACAACTAATGATAAATTAGTAAGCATTCAATGAATCATTAGGTCGTGCAAACTTTTTCCTTAACTATATTTCATGATTCTAGATCCAAACCAATGCCAAGAATAGACAATGCTAGATTCACAGTTCTAACGATTCCATGATTGCTGAGCTGCTACTGTTACAAGGGAAAACTCTCTTGGCCTTTTTGTGTGTTGTAATATATATGTTGCAAGTGGGCTCTAAAGAAACAATGATATAAATGTGAGATTTCTATTTTCGACCAACCAAATCAAACCGTAGGACGATTGCAAAGTGTGAAGTAAGCAAGTGTTTAGCTTGATAAGTGCCGTCAATCGACTTAATTTCGCACGTAGATACAACCATTCTTGATATAAAATCACTAACTTAAGTATAGAAATCCATATGGTGTGGAGCTAACTGAACTGTTCGTTTTGCAGACTTTTAAGATTCACAGTTTCCATGGCGATTGATGGAAAAAAAAAAAAAAACAGCTACATTTTGGACTAGCAACATAATTGAAAAAAGAAAATAAATTAAAATTCATTCGTCATAGTGTACAGTATATTCAGCAGGGCAGTAAACATAAAGAAAGATTGCAATCTTTCAGCTTTGTACATCTTCACTTCACTCTAGACCCAAAGGGCCCCCAGTTTCTAACGTCACTTCCACATCTAGACCCCACCCCACCCCGCCTAAATAACATGACCATGCTTAACTGCCGTTAAAATGAAACTTTCTTTGTAGACTTTTAAACACGACCGTCAAAAAGTTCATCCGGGAAGTGGTTCATTGTGCCATGACAGGACAATATCATTTAGCCCTAATTTCAGTTCCTCCCACTGCAAATCCCCACCCGCTCCGCCACCAACCACCTTCACCTCCACCAACCACAAATCACGCGCCACCTCCAAAATTTCCACCACCAACAAAACCCTCCCCTTCACCAACCCAATTCCCCCGCCTTTCCCTCTCTCTATTCTGAACCCCAATTCTCCCCCAATTTTCACCACCTTTTCTTCAATTTCTTCTACCTGTGAAATTGAAGTAAATCTCATCTCTTTCCTGTTCATTTCTGATTCAAAAAGCCCAGATAAATCCAATCCGGAAGACATCGAAATTATGTCAAAAGCATTGATTCTAGACAAGTACTTGAACTTTTGATCGAAAAATTGCTGCTCGTGTGAAACCAATGATTCTTGTGAAAATGACTTTTTGAACCAAGGCAGTTTGATCAACTCTTCGAGGCTTAACCTGGTTTTGGGATTGGGATCCAACAACCGGAATATAATATTCTTGGCCGGTTTCGAAACCCACGGAGGAAATTCAAATACACGACGATGTATTGCACGGTACATGTTGGCTAAATTGCTGTCATCAAAAGGAATGCTGCCCACAAGAAATACGTACAAAAGAACTCCACACGACCATGCATCAGCCTTTGATCCATCATATCCTTTACGATAGACTACTTCAGGCGCTGTATATGCCGGTGTGCCGCAGGCTGTATAAATTAGGCCGTCCTTTTTCTGCTCCGGTAGGGCAGAGAGTCCGAAATCTGTGATTTTGAGGGACCCTTTGTTGTCAAGTAGTAGGTTTTGTGGCTTGATGTCACGATGGGCGATGCCGTTTTGGTGGCAGAAGAGGAGAGCGAAGACTAGCTGGTGGAAGTAGCGGCGCGCCGTGGATTCAGAGAACCTGCGCTGGCGGCTGAGCTTGGCGAAGAGCTCGCCGCCGGGGGCAAGCTCCATGACTAGGTAGATTTTGGTTCTGGTGGCCATGACTTCGTGGAGTTTCAGGATGTTGGGGTGGCGGTCGAGGCGGCGCATGGCAGAGACTTCGCGAACTATGCGTGGCTCCATGGCGGCGTCCACGGTGGTGGCCTTGTCGATGACCTTGATGGCTACATCTGAATTGTCAACTAATAAGGTTGCCTGGTATACTTTTGCAAAGCTGCCACGCCCAAGTATGCGGCCAAGTCGGTATTTATCTAGTATGATTGAGCCACTACCACTAGAACTGGTGGTTCTTGTGATTTTGATGGCGGAGGAGGGTGGTGGTGGGGATCTTTTGGGATCCATGCCACTGGCCCCGGTGGTGGTTCACGGTGGTTGATGGGGTGCGGGTCTGTCACAGTACAGGGGGGGTTTGTGTGCATGCGTACTTTACAATGATTTTATAGGGATGAAATTACAATATTTAATTCTGAATGGGGACTAGGCTGGATCTAATTTGTCGTTTTCAAGCTCGTAAATTTTACTTTACCACGAGGAAACTGCACTCTTACATGGTCATTTACAAAAATATCTAAAATTTTTCAATATCGATTTTACTATTACATAGATTAAAATGTCATCATTAACCAATCTAAATTCCACAAGATAAAATTATTTATATAATTAAAAATTATAACGACTAATAATAACTTAACACATAATCTATACTATTTATTTTAAAAAGTATAATGTCAATCATGCATTAAATGCCTAATTTGTCCCTATAAATGGGCAAATAAAACACTTATGAAATATTGAGAAGTATATTTAAAACGTAAAAAACATTATGAAATGTAAAGAACTCTAATGTTCAGAACCAAATATTGGTCTAAACAAATGAAGTGTCAAGATAATTAGGGTCTAAATGTCGATAACAGCTTTTAAGATGTCGAGAACGTCATGAAATGTGAAGAATAACAACTGTTAAACACAATTTTTCAACGAAAATAAGATTTCAAAAAAAATTACTTTATATCGAAGATTGTGGAAAGCCTAATCAACTGCAAATTCGGAAGATATTAAATTTTTTGAAATGATAATATATAATTATTTTTTAGTATTAATAATTTTTCTACTTCATCTTCTTCATTTCTTTCCAAAATTCTTTGTCAATACTTAATAGTTAATAGATAATAAAAACAAATGAATTCATTAGGTATTAGTTAGCATTAATGTAGTTTTTCATGGAAGCTAGTTGTTCAAATCGAAATTTGTGACAAATTGGAAAAAAAAATAAAAAAAAATTGCTTCATTTATCATTGAGGGCATAATAAAAAATTTGGTACCAAATTTGGTCATTTTTGTAAAATTATCAAAATTAGAGACTTTCCAATTGACAAACATGAAATTGGCCATTTTTGTAGATTCCCTTTTTACTATTTTGTTCATGGTTGTCATGTTTTTAACAATATTTTTTTAACGCTGTTTTTAATGATAATTGGTAAATAGTGGCAGGCGCAAAGATTAATTTTTAATTTAACCCAACAATTAATTAGGTGGGGGTGGGCCTACCACCTTTATTAAAATTAACATTTAGGTAAGAACTAAACGAAGAGAAAAGATATTCGTCGAAAAAGATCATTCTCCTTCCTTCCTTCCTTTCTTTCGAAAGAAAGTGAGGGTTTGGACCAAAATGATGAAACGGAAGAAATCGAACGAATGGAGAGGAAAAAATAAAAGATGAGTTTCACTTTCGATTTAAAAGAGAGATACTCTAAAAATAGCCTAGTTCATGAAATCTTTTATCGGATGAATATAAATTAAAATCACGATTATTCAAAATTCAAAAAACTTATAAAATATTCGAAAAATAAAGACCTAATAAAAATACGAAATGTAATGATTATATATGTATTTCAATTTTATTTTTATTTTTACTTTTCTTTAATTGTGTGTATTCTTATGTACTTATAGAAATGATCTCCTACCCATGGTGGGTATGTGTTATTTTACTCACCGCAACGTGGAGCGGTGTGCATGATTTATCCTACTTCCCATGTGTAGGAGATCATTTCTCAATATCTGATTCCTAAAAGCATCTCCAACAATGCATTTTTTTGCTAAAATAACATATTTTGAAATTTGACGAGTATTGAAGAATTTCCCAAAAACAAAGAGTAAGATTTTTTGCACAAGTTGAATAATACTCTTTATATTTATTCTTATTTTGCTTTTTTCCACATGCATTCTTTGATCAACAATTTCTCTCTTCTTTTAATTGTGAAATAATAAATGAAATAATTAATAGTATTACATAAAGAGTGAGTTTGGTTTTCTGTATTTAGAAAGTCAATTTCACTATTTATTTTAATTTTAAAATATAGAGAGTTTGTTGAATCCTTAAAATAAAGAATCAACTCTCTGAAAAACAAGAGAAGATATAGTTAATGAAGAGCCTCTTAAAAGTATTTTCAACGAGAAGCCAATTTTCATAAGAACTTCAGCAAATTGTTAAAAATATGGAACAATTATTAATTAGTTAGATAATAATAATCACTGAAGGCAAAAAAATAAAAATAAATTGCAATTCACCAACTTTTATTTTATCAACTTTTCAATGGCAAGCTATTATTAATTGCAATAAATCAAACTGTCATTTCTTGTCTATTGACTTGAACTTTAAATTAAAAAGGTTTAAAAGATAATATCTTAATTTCAATAAAGGTTTAAATTATAAATAATTAAAAATGAATAATAGATAAGTAGACAATGAATTTCATGAAATATATAAATAAAAATAATTCTATTGTTTATAAACAAATTATAAATAGTTGCAAAAAAAAAAGGGATTTAATTTCTGTAAATTAAGGAAACCCAAAAATGAAAAATCATGTAGGAGACGATTTTTCAAGTTTAGTGGAATTTCAGTAAGAAAAATTAGTTAATTACAGATGAAACATACAATGATGGAATGAATAAGATACTTGTACCTAATTTTTTACTTAAGGGTTCACCGAATGGGGGGGCGCCGGTGGCATTTGTCCATTCGGTGAACCTTTAGATAAAAAATTATGACACTCTACCATGGTCCTACTAAAGCAGCATTTTTTCTTGAATGAAGAAATTAACTTATAAGCCATCATCACCACTTGCAACAGCCTTTCATTTGCAAATGCAACTCATTTTCTTTGGTCACTTTCTTGGAACTTCATAGACTTTAGTTGAAATACTATTCAACAAAATAATTGACAAATATTTTCAGAAGTCCATCTTTCTTTTACTTTTATTTATTTATTATTCAAGTTGTGGAATTTTTATACATATTCAAACTAATTTTTGCACACTGTAAACGCATTATCTTTCATTTCTTGTTCAAGTTGTAATTATATAGACTATTCAAGTTGGACTTGGCTTAACTTCGACGTGAATTTCTCAAACTTCTATGAAGTGTTAACAATAAAATTACTTACAAATAAACTTAGACAATTAAGTCCCTGTTTGGTATACACTAAAAATTTTATTTTCATTTTTCTACTCATTTTTTATCACACATTTTTCAATAAAATAATATTTTTCATCACATCAATAATTTTTTCTTCTTTTTCAACCATACATTCTTTATCAATCTACTATTTTATAATACATTCTTTCAAAATTCATCAATAGTTTTTCCTTCTTTTTCTACCACACATTCTCCATCAATTTACTATGCCATAATACAGTATTTCAAAATAATGTGGGTCAAACACACCATTAATATTACTTCATAATATTCATGACTTATAATATGTTCGAGCTTTGGTATCTCTCTTTACGTATTTTTGAATGACTTAATTGATTAAGAGTTTGTTTGAGTCTATTTTTTAGGAAAATAAATTTTGCAATAGTCATTTTTTAAATATGTGATTAAAAAAAATGAAAAAAATTTTGAATTTAAATCCATGTTTGATACTCATTAAAATTTTCATTTTCATTCTTCTACTCATTTTTAATCACACATTTTTTAATAAAATAATATTTTCTATCATATCAATAATTTTTCCTTCTTTTTCAACCACACATTCTCAAACAATTTACTATTCCAGAATACATTCTTCCAAAATAATGTGACTCAAACACAGCCTTAAGTGTAAAATTATTTTATTAGAAGAAGTGATTAAAAATAAGTTTGACGGAAAAAATGATTTTTTTAAAAAAATTTGAGTTCAAAAAGAGTCTAAATAAACAAATATGAAAATATTTTTTTGAATTTAAGTGTAAAATTATTTTATTAGGAGAATAAGTGATTAAAACTATTGACAGGTTAAGTGCAGACTCAAATACAATTAACAACAAAATTATTGACATGTTAAGTGCTGTAAAAAAGAAAACTTGATTCCTAATAAGGGCAGAAAGTTAATTATTTTTGTCACCTTTTAAAGGTAAGCCTTTAATTACAATCAATTAACCTGTCATTTCTTGTCTATTGACTAGAATTTTAAATTAAAAAGATTGACATTTATAATATATATTTGATGCCCAAAAAATCTTTTGGTGGAAGATATTTCAAGATTTTTATGAATCCCACTAAGAAAAAGTTGATTGCAGATGGAATATGCAAAGCATCCTTTCATCAATTAACTAAAAAGGTACCATTTGCACAAGCTTTAGCAGTATATTTGGCAGCCATTCATATACGATGCAACTCGACCTCGTTTTCCTTTGGCAATTGGACTATTAGCTGTTTTATTTTTATGAGGCTAGTAACTTTCTTAAAATATAATCGTTATTGAGTCTCACTCGTCTAATAAAAGTCAACAATAACGATTAATTTTTCAATTTTAATCTTTATCTAACAGACCCTTTGTATGTTTTGGTACGTTGATTTAAATAAGATCAAACGTTATAATTGGTAAATATTTATAGATGCCTTTTTTTCCCCTTAATTTTATTAATATTTGTTGAGTTATGATGCAGTCCACACATGAAAATATAAATTACTTTGGCATTTTTATGATTTTAAATTTTTTATATAAAGGGTATCTTATCTTTTAATTAATACTTGTTTGAATTTTTATTATGGTATTTAGAAATTTCTTTATCGAGTAGCAGCATTGTATTGTGATTTATACATAAGAGAACTCAGGTTTTATTGTTCAAATTCAACGAGTCTTTAACGTTTAATATTTTTTGTATTCATAATTGAATTAACGTAAATTAAAAGACTACGTGAATTCTATGTTCTCAAGATTTTGTAAGCAACGTAGCAAAAATAGACACACAAAGCGATTTTCACATCTCATTATAAAAACGTTTTCATGTCTCTTTTCTTAAATTTATTGAATCACGCCGAGATCAATATATGAAAGATAAGCACAAGTCAATTCTTAGATTTCATTTGTATGCAAAACGTGTAGAGATCTATTTCACTTGTTTGAATTGGGCTAATTAATATATTATAGAGCAATTTCTATGTTCAGACTTGATTTTCACTTTGTATATCTGTGTGTTGTATATATATATCCTAAAAATTGTTTATTTATTGGTTAAGTCATTGAAGTTGGACTTGACATCTAAATAAATATTTACCCATTTATTTATTCTTCGAAATAAATTTCTCGAATCTTTCAAGAATTTACTTAAACAATTTAATTACTTTTAAATAAACTTAATAAAACTTCGTAACAATCCCCACTTATAATTTTAAATATGTTCAAACTTTGGTTGCTCGCTTTATGTGATTTGAACGACCTAATTAAATGAAATAAACCAATTTCAAATCATTCGTGTTTATTAACATTTTTATTTCCATTTTTTTCTTTCAATTTTTCATCATACAAAACTTGCAATAATTATAATCACTTATAAGTAGATCTTAACCAGACGCCTTTGCTTTTAAATTAACCAGGTCCAATCGTTTAATTATATATAAGTACACGCCTGTCCAATTTCCAAACCATTTCCATTTTCCACGGTTCCACCCTTCTGTCGTTTCTTCCCGTCGTTCTGTTCGATAACTCCTTCACCCCCACCAGTCCAGCTAAGCACCAGCCTTGCTGGTGTTGAAAGCCGGAAGGTCCAATGATCCGCCGCTGCCAAAAATACAATACATGTAGCTGTTAACATACATATTTTGTCTTTGAAATCAATTTTTCTCATTTGGGTTTCTTCAAGATTTCAAATTCTCATATAGGCATTGTGTTTTCATGATTTTCCCTAATTGGGTGACTTTGTTTCATTTTGAGTTTCCCACAAAGGTTAAAAGAGAGTGAATTTGGTTAACCAAACTATGCATCTTTTTTGAATTATAGATTTTGAAAGCTGCTTCTAGATAAGTTTGCTCTGCACCCATTTATGGTTGTTGGTGTATACTTATTAGGTGGATTAATCAGAATTAGGATGGAAAGCAGTGAGTAATAATAAGTCCATTCTTAATAGAGATTGTTTGAAAATGTCAAACTGGATAATACACACTGGATAATTATGTTTTAATTTTTGTATTTTAGTGCGTTACATATATATTAAATAATTTTTAATATTATTTAGTTAAATATTAATAAGCGATTTCAATTTTACGATCGCTGATTGTTGACGATCAATGGTCAACATCTATTCGTACCTAACTTTTATGTTGGGTCCTCCACGAATGAAGCGTCAATTATTCAACTCAACTACATTGATTCTTTAATGATCTTATGTCTTGTATTTATTCTTGATTTAGCCATTTCTTTTCGTGCTTGGTCATACTTAATCTAATAGTTTAGAGTACAACCACGAGCCTAACAGGTGGACCAATGGGGAATTTTCGTTGAACTTCACCCAATTTACTCGTCAGTTTCATATTGGTACTTGCTCAACTTCAATTTATCTCAGTTTGTTCACCTAATAACATATTTGTGTCAATTATGTTAAGTGTTTGAGGTAATGTAAATGTCGTTTTAAAATGAAATTTTCATTCTAGATTGAGAAGAAGTGTTCATTCTAAAATTTTCTTTGTGCAATTTAATTTAATTTAATTTACTAATTTATTTTCTTTTCAAACTAAGCGAACAAGTATTCAAACTAGCAACATTTAAAATGAAATTTTCATTCTAGATTGAGAAGAAGTGTTCATTCTAAAATTTTCTTTGTGCAATTTAATTTAATTAATTAATTAATTTTATTTTTTTTACAAACTAAGTGAACAAGTATTCAAATCTAGCATGTTGCTAGTCACATGGGACTAAATAGAGAAAGTACACCGGAAAAATTTACAATAATACTACATAATTACTTTTTTGACAGAAATAAAAAGTTTACTACTACACACACCTCTACGATATGACAACTATTTATGAATACTTCAACCATACATAAAATTACAAATAAATTTAAATAAAAGAGATTTATCTCATCTAAAAGTATTAAGTTTTCTTTGAATTAATCAATTCAATAACAATCGCTGCCGCGAGTATATGAAATTTATGCAAATCTCAGAACTTTGATAGAATTAAATTTGACTTTTATATGAAGAGATATATATCAAAAATTAAGTTTTTCTCTTTTTGGTGGGAATTAAAATCAGTTTTTTAATAAAAATTAATAAAATGTATTGTTGAAAAATTGCGGAATCCATAAAATGTGAGATTAAAATTAATTGTTAATTTTAACTTATATTAAAATTTGAATTTTAATTTGTACTAAACATGCTAAATAGATAAAAATATTTCTTGTTTACCAATTTATAATTTCTAGATGACAAGTGACATAAAACATAAGTACGAATTATAAACGTAGAAAAAAGGGAAATAAAAGAGCCGTGTACACAAACGTATAATTTTGGTGACAATTTGGCAGATTAAATTATTAGTTTATTAATTAAAAAATAGTCAATAATGAATAATATTAGTGGATGCAGAAGGGTCATTTGTACCAGTTAGTTTTGTTTTGGTAGGTGGAGGGGGTGCATAGAATTCAAGGGCTACGGATGTTTGGAAAATAAAAGGGCTACGGATGTTTGGAAAAGGTGGTTGGGTTGTGGAGTCACATAGGAGACAAGATAATTAGTTTGTTTTTTTTTTCCTCCTACTAAAAATAACTCAACATTATGTAAACGTCCAGCCAATAGGGGCACCACATGCGCCCCCTGGATGATCAACTGATGATAGCATTTAGTTTGTTACATAATAAGTATTGTAGTAGATTTTAAGAGAATATGTTTGAATCTTGTTGAAGAAAGAATCAATTATTGCAGAAACAGTTAGAGTTTGTTCTCTTTACCGTTTTCAAGTCGTTTTTCGTTTTCAATTTTTCAAAATAGTGAAAACGCGTTCTATTTCCTATTTTCAAAACGCGTTTTTGAAAACAAGTTAAAAATTATAAAGAAAACTCAAACCGACAAATTTGTCGTTTTGAGTGTTTTCAAAACAATTTTTTAAGATATCAAAAAGAACACATTTTCAATAATCTCAAAATGGATACTCAAAACACAAAATACAAATTGAATTCAAAACTTAAAACACAAAACTAAAACACAAATAGAACAATCCCTTAGTGTTTGATTTGCATAATAATTGTCGTATGTTTTCAAGAGTACAGTAGGTAAAGGTGCTTTTGCATTGCTTGTTTGTTGGTATATGATGAGATAATTAATACTATATTAGTCTCTTAAAAATATGTTTGATTTCTTTTTTGGTCCATCACAAACTATAGATCACTTTCCTTATTAAAAGTATACATATTTCTTAGTTTTCTAATAAGCCACTATTTAATGTAACGTATTATCAACAAATATAAATTAATTATTATTTAATGTAGAGTTACGCTACTTGTACATTTTTTGATGACATTATGAATGATATTGTGTGATGTATGAAAAATTGCACCATTGATTTGAACAAGTGTTGTTAAAATCAATGGTCCAAAGTGTTGTCACATAAAAAAAAATTGCATCCATGATATCAAACTTAATGTACATGTAGCAAAATTGTTTAATGTAGGGTATATTGGTAAAAATGTAAGAAAACTTTATATATTCTACAATATTAATTACATTTTCTTAATATGTTGAAAATGAAAATAAGCCAATTTTTATAACACGGAGATAGTACCTAGTTGGGCTTTCACATCAACCATAGAAAGGCTCCATTGCGTGCTCATGTGCCACAAAACAAATATTATGGCTTGACAATCGAGGCACTCTTTATCAAAGGAATGCAGACCTTCAATCAATTAACTAATAGACAATTGAATTTTTTTTCCAAACAACGACATAAAAGGCCTTAGCTCGACCTTAGATATAGATGCCATTTGAGTGTGAATCCTGACACAATAAAATTAACATGGACTTCAACTCAACAAAACCATGGATGTACATAACGAATTACATATCAAATATCACGAAAACACAAACCTCAACAAGTGTATTGGAACTTGGACTTAATCATGACTTTCAATGTAATGATGAGAGAATGTCAACTCATAAAAATACAAAAAGGCCTGTAAAATTGTCTATAGTTTAAGGCAAATTGCACAACAAAGGGTTTAAAAACTCAAAGGTAAGACAATCTAAAAGATTGAAAGCCTAGAGATCCCATATTTTATTAATAAAAAAGTCACCTCGAATCAAGGTAAATCTAGATCGGCACTCTTGAACATCTTATCATTCTCCAATGGAAGTTCCATTTTCACCTAAAACAACATCCGTACTTCTACTTTCTTTCTTTCTATGATAACACACCCAGAAACCTCGAAAACGTTGGGAGAATTCTTGCAAAATTCAGATAGGAAACTTGACAATTGGCATTTAAAATCAATTTCTATCCATTTAAGTTAAAAATTTGGCGTCGTCTTTTGCTTACCAATATATCTCACAAACCAGTATCAGCGAGAACATAAAAGACAACCAAGACCTTCAACATCAAAAAATTATAGACTATGACCTAGAGGACTTGCTGTTATATAAATTGTTATTCAAATATTGTTGATTGAAAAATTGAGTTGAAAGTTTTGCCTATGCGTACACACATGCCATTTGGACGTGCGTACGCACACTTGGAGTTGAGAAAAAATGACTCTACCATGCGTACGCATGGTTTGTGCTGTGCGTACGCACATGCCAATTAAACTAGCCTTTAGGCTGATTTTGAATTTTTTTCGTTTTGGTACTTTTTGACATTTTTTTCCATCTTGTCATGGATGGTTGACACCCATACGAAGGAGTATGAGAGAATTCTATAAATAAGGATAGAATTAATGTTTTTTATACACCAATTCTCACTATGTACTTTGAGATTTTATCTCCAAACTCTCTCAAATTTAACTTAGAATTATTTTTTATATTCTCTTTTTATTCTTTCCTTCCAGGTTTCAATTGTGCTAATTGCAAC
>CAIGRQ010175481.1:0-11016 GCA_903798375.1 Fraxinus sp. D2006-0159 | reverse complement strand
AAAAATTAAGTAGAGTAGTTGCTGTTAGTTTGTGTAATTGTGTTAGTTATTGAATATTTGAATTTAAGAATTAAGTAGTAGAATAGTCGGTAGTGATTGAATTGAACATTGAATTTCAGTACTATTTTGGTACTCAAAATCGTCGTTTTCAATTCTCTTAGTTAAAAACCCCCGTATTTTCGCCCCCCCAACTAAAATTCCTGACTACGTCCCTGCAAACAATACAAGTTTTAGCTTACCAAATATATTTGAATAATTTAACTTTTAAAAATAAATAAAATTTAAAAAATATGTTATTGTCTTAGTTTAATAAACGTGGACAATAACATGAATTATTAAAAACTTAAAAAAAATAAAATTAAACGAGGCAAGACCGCCCACACGCGTAATCAATATGAAAATTTGTACTAATCAATTTTAAGAATATTAATTTAATATTTTATTTTTTAAGGATTGCGCACTGTGCACCTCACTTCCCATACCCAAGATACATAAAACGAAGGCTGGCTTTAGGTTACACTCAATGACCAATAGAAGAGGACAAGCTGCAAATGGGGGGTACAAGGTGTTTCTTGGGACCGCACTAAAAAATTGGAAACTATTCACTTTGAGGGGAGGGAAAAAGGAAGACGACATCATAACCCTCTCGGCACCAATTTGATCTTGTGTTGCAGTGATTTCTACAAGATCTTTTCTTCATCAAACTTAGGAGGTTTTTTTTTTGGTTTTGGTTTTGGTTTTGTGCGGGTAAAAACGGTTTATTTGTTGATTTTTCACTCGATTTGATTGTTGCGAATGATTTAATTTCAACTCAGTCTCGATCTAAGATTCCGTCCAGCCTTGTTGCCATTCTCCTCTTCTAGCTCCTTAGAATTTATTTATTTCCAAGGTTGTTTCTTGATGGTAATCGATTTTCTCGACAATATCTTTCTTGTATTTTGACGTGGTTGTTTCTGGTTTTCTCCTTGCCTATTTAGAATTGGCCGCTGTTATCGGTGAAATACCCAGGACCAAAATCCCTGTGAGAGGGGGAGGGGTATCCGTGTTCGTTCATTTTTGTTTTTTCCACCTTTCTATTGTGACTGGAAATTTCACTGTTGGGTTTATGCCATTTTTTTAGAATTCGGTTATTGGTTCTCTGTCATTGTATGGTTATTGCTTTCTTTCACCCGGTTTTTAACATTAAAAATTGATTTCCAAGGCGTTGTTGGATTCTTTCTCGTGTTTATGACACCTAATCAACACGCACACTAGATTACTGAGTATAAAATTGAAAAATCGTCGCTTACGTGACTCGTTTCTGTTCTATTGCAATTTCTGCATGATTATTTAGACTTTCCATGTATGGAAATGAAATAGCCCATATAACAATATGATCTTTGATCTAAAGAACATGAACAGGAACTAGAACTTTCGTTCTACATATCATAACAAAGGTATATGATAGCCCCTTTGAAATTAAAGAACATGACCCAGAACTAAAACGTTCCTTCTACGGGGTACCCATATATTTATTATTATTATATGCACACTAACTACTGTGCACATTTTTAAATCTCCTTCACAAACGTGTTCCTTAAACAGTTTTATGGAGTTTTGGATGCCCAACTATAGCAATTCTAATCATTCTCTTTAAAACTTTGCATATAGAGATTAACGACTACATACTGGATGTTATTTCTATACTTTCTGAGGTTGCAGGTATAATGTGAATAATAATGTTCGGTCCACTTAAACAGACACAAGATGGTTCTCACCTCAATGTTCTTTTAATTGTTTCTGTTGCGTATATCACAAAAATAATTCCGGGACTCGCTATACATTGAGAGGGTCATTGTATGTGGCGGTAATGACATGGGATGCTAGTTGAAAATTTAGGAAATTATTTACTGGCCTGATTTAGTATTAGTCCTCCAGACTTCAGAAATTTGTGGGATGAATTGCAGGTGCTATTCTTTACGCAGCTTTCAATGCTCTGTTATTTGGTAGATTATCTTTTTCTTTTTACATGTAATTACCATTCTGAATGCGCTCTTATTGCTAGGGATCAATATTTAGACATAATATGTGAGTTCCAGTCTTAATTCAGACAATAAATAGGATACTTGAGGGAAATGCTTATACATCAAATAACGGTTACTTTATAACAGGTTTTGAAAATTCCATTTTGGGATATGCTTGCTTGTCTTGTGTCATTGATGAAACGTGCGAGTGCCATTGGTTAATGGTTCATAGGCATAGGCTAGCACTGAAGGGTTTAGTTTTACGCACGTGTTAGTGTCTGTACAAACTGGGTGGCAGGAAAGATAACCAATGCAGAGGATATATGTTATCATGCTCTAGTGGTATAATAAATTTCTCCTAGTCGATTCCCTTTTTGAATGATATGGTGTTCACAATAAAAAATAAAGTACAAGAGTCATCAGCTACTTCAACATCACTTGTATTTAACCAGGACTCAACTTCCATCACTGCTGACATATTTGGAGGGTTTCTGGCTAAAACATTTGCTTGTTATTTCCTCAATTTGGATAAGAACACAAACTGAATTTGGGGAGGGATCTTTAAACTGGAAATTTTTCGAGTTTATATCCTATTTTGTAGTATCCACATTAGATGTCTTTATACCCGATCATGCTTCTGCCATTGACTTTTTATTTTATTTTAAGGTCCCATCTGCTGTCCCTTGCAGTGTTTGTCATTTCCTTGGGATGTAAATAGTTTATCGAAGGACACTAGACATATAGTGTATTTATGTTATCACGCTTTTAGTTTCAAGATGTTCTTGTCTTTCCCTTAGTGTCTTTTTTCTGAGTAGTAACTTTAGCATGAAGTGCTGCAGCTGTATTTCTACTTGAGTATTTAAAAAGACTTCACTGCAAGGCACTGATAAAAGTGAGATTATGCATGTTTATGTTCTTTCATTGTCTTTCTCTGCTAAATGCTCTAGATTTTGTTTCAGGTAGTTTAGAAAGATGGATGAGCTGAGTGCCAAATCCCAACAAGAAGCTCCCCAAGCTGCCACCTCACAGGCAAAGCGTGAAGAAACTGGTAGGAAGCGTGGAGGTTCCTTAGTTATTGCTCTGTGTTTTCCTCCTGTATGCTTCTTGCTTCTGTTTGGAAGTATCTGTTGTTAAGCTTACTATCTATTTTAATGTCCAAGTATTGAACACTACCACACTGAATTTATGTGCATTTTTGTGATGTCAGAAAGAAAAGCTCGGGTGAATGCTGTGTGGCAACAGATGAACAAAGGAGTTTCCACGAAATTTCTTAAATCCATCTTAGAAAAGCGCAGCTCGACTGCAAATAAAACTTCTCAAAGGACTTCCCAAAAGACGTCATCTCATGTGAGTAGCCGCTCCATTTCAATATATTTGAAATAGACTCTCTGTTGAGCTTATACTGAATGTTAACATGCTTTTGTTTCAGAGCTGGATGACATCTTTGGGATTGGCACCAAAAAAGATGTCATCACGTGGTCAAGATGTTTCGGCGAAGTGTCCTAGCATCTCTCAGAATGGTGCCAGTGACGAGACAAAGAAACTTGCTGCAGCTGCTCTTTCAGCAGTTAAGGATGCTGCTGCTTTAGCTGCTCTGGGCAGGGGGAAAGTTGAGGTGAACTTTTTTGCTCTGCAGCTAATTCTTATCAGATCATTTTCACTCTAATAGTTTTCCTTCTAGAGTAGCAATTCAATTTGTGTCAAATGAATTTTCTTGGCGCTAGTTTTTGTTTTGGTCTTGTACGAGTTTATGGCATCTATTTGGAGTAGATTTGGTTATGAATAAAGCATTTTTCAGTAGAATAATATAACTCGTTTGGACAAATTATAAAATGACTGCAGCAGCTGGTTTTCCAATTTTAGAAGCTCTGATACTCGACACATTTTGTGGGACAGCTTCTTGATTATGACGGAATATACAGTTAGCATTAATATTTCAATATTTGTACTTGGGCAGATTTCTGAAGTTCGGGACTTTGCTGGTGAGGAAGTCGAAGTGAGAAAATTTGTTGATGCTACCTCAAAAGAGGCATCTGATAAAGGTAAAGGAACAGCCGGTTCGGTTTCTGCTGTTGATGCTGTTCTTGAACAAATAAAAAAGAAACAAAAACTGAGTGTACTTGACAAGACAAAAAAGGATTGGGGCGAGTTCAAGGACGAAAACAAAGGCCTGGAAGAAGAACTGGATGCTTACAAGAAAAGTTCAAATCAATATCTAGATAAAGTCTCTTTCTTGCAGCGTTCAGACTACCGAGAGTTTGAGAGGGAGAGAGATGCTCGACTGGCTTCTCAAGCCAAGAGGAAGGTGGGAGATATGCGAGAAGATTTTTGAGAAAACCATGCCCCTGCTCCACGTGCATGTGAAAATTATATGGCGTGGTATGGTTGGACTAAGGACGGAGATTAAGCTAAAGGGATGCTGATCTTCTTTAGTATTCCATGTTGGAACGGTTTGAGCTTCAAAAATTGGTCTTTTCATTTGATGAACTTACAAAGAAAAGCAAAGTTCACCGTTACTCGAGTAGAATACATTCTTTTCCCAGTCATTTCGATTTCTGATTTTATATTAGATCATATTCATGCACAATCAATATTCTCTCCCTCTGTGGCTTGGTATTGATCTCTCTATAGCTTCATGCAAGTTTGCTGCCCAATTTAAAGTTGAGACCTTGGCATAATCAAACTAGGCCAAAATCTTCTGAAAGGAAAAACAAGTGCAATTTCACGCCAAATTCTTCATCTTAAGTAAATGCAAAAATAAAATTGAGAGCACTAGCCGACTGGGAGAAATGCTATTCAACCTCGCATATTCTCGAATGATCAAATGTACATCATGTTGCCGTCTTCATTAGCATAGCATAGTCGTTCCTTCAGTACTCCAAGGCAACCTATCAAACACTGAATTCCTTTCAAACCAGAAAACCCTGTAACAAGTTGATTTAGATGGATCAAACGCAAGTGCAGCATTAAGATATTCTTGATGACTCCAACAGGGTCGAATCAACACATACTGTTTGGTCAATGGAGTAGAGACATAGTAATCAGAAGTAGCAGTATCAACAAATAAAAGCAAGCCATTACAGCAGTCAAGAAGCTCATCTGGTTGAGGCATAAACGGTTAACCATAAGAGCCAAGGCATTCCCCCAACCCAAAGAGCTGCCCTTTGCCTTTGCCGTTGCCATTGCCATTGCCACTGCTTTCACATTCTTCATTTAGTGATACATAATGACCAAAGTTTCTCTCTCTTGAATAATATTTCGGCAAGCAATAACCCAAAAATAATATAATAAAGGGTGTTGTTGTGTTCTGGTGACGAATTGAGAAATCAAAAAGTATCAGGCTTTGGACAGGCACTTAAATCTGACCAGGGGCTTATCTGGCACACTACTCAGTATTTCCATCAAAATATCCTCGAATAAAACCAAAAAGATTCCCTTATTACCATCCCTCCATTTGCTGCTGCTAAAGATACGGATAATTGGTTGTAATGGACAGTCTAATTCCATAGTTTAGTGAATTCAGAAAACAGGAAATGTAATAACTTAAATATAATCAACTGGAACACAGATCCAAGCACAAAAATAAATAAATAACTTCGATTGCACCTTGATGATTTTATCAGATCCGGATTGCTTAAATTCGATCGGCTTTACTGGATGACCATGACTTTCTAGGGTTTCCATATTTTACAGTCCCTTTTCTGGACCACTCTTGAGAAATCTGGTAGATACCGGCGTACCGCCACCGTTTCAGGAATGGACGAATTAAGAAGAGAAAGCAAGAAGAGGGTTATTTTACATTTAAATAGGGCATAAAGCCCACTTTGAAGCCCACATCGCCAAACTGCACCCACAACCACAAACTTAACCGCCGTCGCAGACTCCTCCAAACGCCATCAACACACCTCGCGCACCTACCTCCACCAGTATACTCGAAAACCCCCTAGAAAACATCACAATCGCGAACGTTGCCACATTTTCATTTCTACCCTCTTCCGCCGGCTGTCGTGCATCTAATCATAAATTTAGTGTTTGGCTGGGTGAAGAGTGCCATAAGCCTAAGATTCAATTAAACGACATCTAAAAGATGCTTATAAACCTAATGGAATCTCGCAAGCAATTTGACTCCTTTTGAAATTATCAGAAAACTAGCAAAGACCATTGGTCTTTGTAAATCTCAATCCTTAGTTCATTTAGGATTCAGCCACACTGCAATTTTGTGATATCTTTAGAAAGGACAATGCTCATACTTGTGCACCAGTCTATGCTGGGCCTCACCAGGTCAACTTTGAAAAATAGTAATCTAGCTCAAAAGGAATGCTTCCAAGGTCCACCTTATAAAGAGCGATGACTCCCAACATAACCTTCAACATACCAGCGGTTTAAAACTCCCAACTCATGGGAATTTTGAAAAAATTATCTGCGAGTTTTAGCTCAATTCAATTCTTGTTTATCCATCAATTGAATTATCTGCGAGTTTTAGCTCAATCCAAACCTTTGCTCCTGGTTTTCTTGACCATATCAGCATATTAGGTTGCTGGTTTCACATATCTTGAAGTCACACTACTTTACAATTGATAGTTTGTATTGCCTCATTTTAACTCCTTGCACGTTAAACAAAGCACTGTCCCGTGTAGGTAGAAGGCCAACGAGTTGCGAACTTCTTTTCCCAAAGAAAAAGTGACGGTAATAGAATAAGTTGCAAGAAAACAATCTCTGGTCCTTTCCACTGGTTAGCATGCTCCATCCTTTCTTGCTTGGAGATTCATGAGCATAATGGTAGCTAATCTCAAGGTAATGTAAAAGCTAATAAAAAAGTACGAAGTTTAAATTTACATAAAATTCAGTTTACGAAAGAGCCCACATGAGGGGTGTCCAGAATGTAGAGCTGGTGGAATTCTCTGCATGAATGATTACAGAATTGTCCGTGTTCTAATTTTGCCTATAGCATCACGGAGCAATTTGTTGAGCGTGCACTTAATAGTTTTTAAGTGACATAGCTCTTTCTTTCTCTCTTTATTGCTGTTGGAAAATAGTTGAGCCATACTCTTTCACAACAGAAGTTTTTTGCGAAAGACAAACCTTATTTTCAATTTTTGCCCAACTATGTTCTAAGAACCTTCTAATGAACACTTTTCTAGAGTACTTGCTCAAGAATCCAAGATAAAACGACAGATCATTATTGTTGTAAGGGCTGATTCTAGCTATCAATTTGGTCAAATCGCATTTTAAAGCATGACCATCGACAAAAGGGTTTACAAATTCTCCTCATTTAATTTTCTCGACTACATGTTAAGCCTTCAGGATAAAATTTTGATAGCTATCCAATCAAATTGCAGCCAAGTCATCAACTATTCTTGTGCGTTCCATGGTTAGTTAGCAAAACGGTAATAGGAAGCTAGTAGATTGTCTATAAATGTAATAAGGGAAGGCTGGGATATGGATTCAGGCAGTGAGATATCGAGAAAATAGCGGAGAGATCAGGCCCCTCGAATAGCCCGAAAGTTCAATTTCTGTTCATTTTAATACATAAACATCTTTCAATAGTTCTACCACCTAATACTCCTCTCTGCCAGTCATATAACACAAATTACATTCTATCCATCACTAAGTCTGTGATTCTCAGCTCTACAGGCAGTCATCACTGGAGTACAACAACGTCAGTAGAGAGGATCCTAACAAATACTTTCATTCAAACATAAACAAGTCAATATGTAATGGCATCAGAACGCAATGGGATTTTCATTGTGCACCCAACAAGTCTGTATACAAGTCCCTGAATAGTACTAAATGAAAGAAACGGAAATTTAAATCAAATTGTTTCACTATGTTCTATGCTACCAAATAGAGTGCGAGTTCGCAGAATGGGAGGCCGCACACACTTGAAAACAATTGAGAAAAAAAATACTCAAATACCACTTTAAAACCAATTTGTACCATGAACACCCCAAACGGTTTTGTGATCAAATTCAACATTTTTCCTCCATGCCATTTTTTGTTTCCATAGAAAATAGAACAGAGATCCTACACTCTTCTTGTGTAAGCTAGAAAAGTAAGCAAACTTGGTGCAATCAAGGCTATTTATCTTGTTCATCTAATAAAATAGGAGAGCAGTGTGCAAACGAGGAAAAGAGAAGTTCAATCATTGTTTAATGTTCACTTCGAAATAAAATCTGCAATTGATGTAAGAATATTTAAATTCTCTGGTTAGCTAGATAACGAAGTTTACACTTTGGAACAAAACCTATAGCTTCATTTTTGAGTCTTGAATATCACCATAGACCTTTGCTCACCTTTTTGTCCTATACTATTAAATGCATTGCAATATCACTATGCCAATTAATATTAGAGAATGGGAGTTCAATTCACTTGTAGTTGTATGAGATGGAAGTTTAATGAATTGTATAGGAATGACCATCATATTATACACCATTTTCTTGCGTGTAGCCAAACTAATGAAACTAAAGTAATCAATATCTCGGAGACTATCATCCACAACAATAAACAAGTAGACTGACCACCATTCACACATTTTTTTTCCAGCGAGTGCATTGCCTTCAAACCCCCCAAATTACATCATATTATGTTAATTTCAAATGCTGAATGGCCTATACTGCTATACATCAAGTTATGTAACAACAACTTATCTGTATGCTTCAGTTTATTTATGAATATGTGAGCATAAATAGCTTAATTCAATTGTATGTAAGTTGTCAACGCTATTTATATTAGTTACTGCTTAGTGAATCTAATTGTCACTTCATTTTGGAATCTTATTGAATTTGACTGAGAATTTTTTTAACCATGTCCTAGAGTCGTTCTTAGTTAATGCTCATTTAGCATTTGGTTGCGTAATCAGTTATTAATATTTTATCAAAACATGACTTTTATATCGTTAGATGTAGGGAAAGTTCTTGAATGCTTTAACCACCAAAAAATATGAGCTATATATATCCTGTTCTTAAAATTACTATCTTGTAATCTTCCTTTGAGAAATGAACAAAAATCATTAGCTAATAAAACTAGAAGGCAGAAATTTTNCTTTTATATCGTTAGATGTAGGGAAAGTTCTTGAATGCTTTAACCACCAAAAAATATGAGCTATATATATCCTGTTCTTAAAATTACTATCTTGTAATCTTCCTTTGAGAAATGAACAAAAATCATTAGCTAATAAAACTAGAAGGCAGAAATTTTGAATCACGACTCAAGTGAAAAATAAATAAATTGAGAAGTTAAAAATATCAAACCTCAAAAGAGTAAGGAGCTGCCACACATCAGTGGCACGATTAATAAAAAAACATTCAAAATCGATGTAATTTACACTTCAAAAGAACTATTTTTGACTTCAAAAAATAGTGGTGGAATGAGATTTTTACAATATTTTTCTAATATTAATATTGTAAATGGAGTAGTTTCATTTAATTGCTAATATCTTGTTCATACAATGTACTCAGCTTTTTCAACACTACTAATTTCTTTATGGCCATTTTTTAGTTAGGTGAAAACAATTTCATCAACGAGTCATCTGAACAATGTGTGTTATTACCAAGTTTGTGCTATAATTATACATATGTAAATGTTCCAACTTGAAAAATATTTTATGCATTTTAATAGTTTTCATTCTTGGGTCGAGCCATGCATTGACAACTCGTTGGAGATTAAGGAGATAGAATCAACTTGCCTCTAGTGATAGAATAATGTCCCGAGTATGTATTTAAAATTATTTGCTTATGATGTACATATAAACTTTGATTTTTATTCCATAGTCAATTAATGATGATTTTCCGATAAATTGTGCAAGTATTGGCCCACATTCATGAAAAGAACATTATTCATCGAGATCTATCTCGATCAAATTTGTTTTTGGATGAAGATGAAAACGTGAAAGTGTGAGATTTTGGATTAGGTAAATTTTAGCTTAAATGAGTTTTATGCGGTGCAATAGTTCATTTTAATTTCTAATAGTTTTCATTCTTTTTAGTCTTGGATCAAGCCCCTTATGCCTGCCTGGATGCACTAACGACTTATGGGAGATGGACGAGATAAAATCACCTTACCTCTATAGAGTGATGGAATATTGTCCAGTGTATATATTTAAAATTCTTTGCTTATGATGTACATGTTTGATTTTTATGACAATAATAGTGATCAATTAACAATTTAAAGTGATGTTTTTTATGCAAGTGTTTGAGCTCGTTTCTAAATGATATGAGTAACCACTATAGTACGGAGCAGACATTGATGATTTTTCGACAAATTGTACGAGTATTGGACCACTTTCATGAAAATAACATTATTCATCGAGATCTATCTCGATCAAATTTGTTTTTGGATGAAGATGAGAACATCAACGTATGAGATCTTGGATTAAGTAAATTTCAGCTTAAATGAGTTTTATGCGGTGCAATAGTTCATTTTAATTTTTAATTTATTGGATATTACATTTTATTATTTTGGTGTAGCAAAAGAGTTGAATGACGATGGTCATGCTTTAGTGTCAACTAGCGATGGAACAAATAGAGCTCCGGAGTATGCTTACGGGGAGGTTGATGCTAAAACGAACATTTACAGCCTTGGCATGATACTTGCGGAGCTATTATACCCGTTTGAATCAGGATTCGAAGGTACTAAAGTTTTTTGGGACTTGAAAACTGGAGTGTTTCTAGATGGTGGGGAAGTCGAGCATGTAGCAGTTATTGGCAGGTTGACTTGAGAGAGCCAATAACTGCTATATGCTCGTCTTCCCAACTATCCAGAAACACTCCAGTTTTCAAGTCCCCAAAAACTTTAGTACTTTCGAATCCTGATTCAAACGGGTATAATAGCTCCGCAAGTATCATGCCAAGGCTGTAAATGTTCGTTTTAGCATCAACCTCCCCGTAAGCATACTCCGGAGCTCTATTTGTTCCATCGCTAGTTGACACTAAAGCATGACCATCGTCATTCAACTCTTTTGCTACACCAAAATAATAAAATGTAATATCCAATAAATTAAAAATTAAAATGAACT
>CAIGRQ010175469.1:0-14497 GCA_903798375.1 Fraxinus sp. D2006-0159 | reverse complement strand
CGACCAACCCAACCCAACCCAATCGACATTTGGTGTTGAGTTGGGTTTCAATCTTTATATGGGTTGGGTTGGGTTGAATTTATGCCAAACCAACCATGTTGGGTTGGGTATAGGTTGGGGAAAAACTGACCCAACCCAACCCACGCCCACCCCTAATTACATCGATCACTTTTAAGATATCTTCGAATCTGTAGCATGGCACATTGTCAGTTTTAAGGACTTTGGACAGTTTTAGAGCCTCATACAGCTTCATAGAGCCTTAGCATAAGTTGTAGTGTTCGTCCTTGAGGTAGTGGATTGGCATGAACTTCGAATTTTGGTGTGAGGACATCGGTCTTGTTTGACTTTTTCATTATTTGACCTTGTGAACCTTCTTTTGACTTTCTTGTTGACTTTCTGCCCACGTGGCAACTTTTCTTTGAGCCTCGGAGGTGAGGCGTAACAATAGTCCACAAGTCTAAGCGTGATTATTTATGTAATACACGGACTTTGAATGTTGAATAAATTGAAATAACAAATTTATTGTAGGTGTGATAACTTTTTACCATGCCATAATAGTTAAAAACATACCTGATTCGTGCAGACCCCCCTATAGGTGTTGTTCAAGGAGGTTTACTTGGTAATCTTTTACCTTTTGGGACTACTTTGAGAAAGGTCACTAAAGCAGAGCAATTCCAAACCCGTGTCTTCCGAAGTTCCTTCATACATTTGAAGCTCTAATTGAACTAGTAGAAGTGGAGGGGGTCAGATGCTCACAGGGCCTCAGAATTGACAGTTACGACGCGTTTTATTGTTTTTTCAATGATTTTGAGAAACACGAGGCATCCATAATTTTTCACCCCAATGATTTGATGTCGTTATACGTTTCCAAGAAAAGGCAGCTGAGGCAGTATAATTTCCAATAGCCGCATTTAATGCACAATGATGGTTGTCTCCCACGTACTTCACGAATTCTAGATGCATGATTGTGCGTGGAACAAACATTGTGATCTGGATCGTAGAAGACGAAGCGTCAAACGTGGTGAGTGTTGACCTATGGTTGATTTCATCCTCAATGTTTTGATCATAACAAACAAGATTAATATTGTTTCTAACAATTGATTTTGAATGATGATAGCTCAATGTTAAAATCAATCAAGCATTTGCTCAGGCTCCTAGTGCTGCCCTATGATTAATCTCATCCTTAATGTTTTGATCATAACAAACAAGATTAATATTGTTTCTAACAATTGATTTTGAGTGATGATAGTTCAATGTTAAAATCAATCAAGCATTGCCAAAATTAACACATCATAAATTGTACTCGAAATGAAGATCAACGTGAAAGTTAAGCATTCAAGTCAAGTCATTCAAGACGAGAGCTTAAAAGATAAAAATCAAGACTATCAAATCGAGCTCATGAAGAAGGTCAAGATCGAAGTCAAGCATTAAAGCCAAACGTTAAAAAAAAAAAAAATCAAGATCAAGAGTTTAAGAGCTGAGAAAGAAACTTCTAATTCAGATTAAAGATTAGGCTTTCGGGATCATGTGTAAATGTATAACACTTTGATCTTTAATAATGAATGACAATAGCTCAAAAATCATTTTGTAGACGAAGAGTTAATTTCATATTACTTGCATAAAATATTTTTGATCAAAAGTAAGATTGATATTTCAAAATGATACTTGAATTTAGATCATATCTTTTTAAAAAAAAAAAGTCAACGATCAATGGTTGACCGATCGACCAGCTGAAATTGGAGATCGACCGAACTTCTCCAACGGTCCAAAATTCGACCGTTCTGACTGCACAACGATTATATTGGTTATCCGAATATTGGTGGTCGACCGGACTGGTCATCCGATTTGGCAAAATTTATTGCGTTTTGATTGCTATAAATACCACTTAACTTTTTATTCATCAAACAACTATAAGAATGCTTTTTTGAAAAACACATTTGAAAAATCATCTTTCAGCTTACATTTTTACATTCATGTCATTTATTTTTTCATAACAAAAATTTTGATTGTTGAATCAAACTTCTTGAATTATTTCTCTTATCAAAGTTTTTCATTTCTCTTTGTGTTGAAGTCCCTTAACGTTCAACATTGTATAAGGATCGATACTCCTTGTTGTTAGTCACCATGTTGGTCATATTGAAGTCCTGTAGAGCTCAATAGTGTGGATCGTGTTGAGGTCCTGTAAAGCTCAATATTGTATAAGGATCGGTGCTCCTTGTTTGTAAGTCACCGTAAGCAGTGTAAAGGATTGGATTGCACCATAAGTCAATCAACATAGTGAAAAAGGATTGCTCATGGCGGAGAGCTTGGTATCGGATGGTGTAGATCATTGCTTTGGATCGACCTCTACAATTATTTCGTTTGCATCATCTATCCCTTTTACTTGCCGTATTTATATTGCTCAAATTGCTCGTGCTTAATTATCTTTGTATCTGTGCATATTTGTTGAATTGTTATAATTGCTAGTATATAGTTTAAGCTTTGTAGTATATTGTTTAAGATTTGAATTTATTTTCGAAAAAGTTTTAAAAACCAATTCATCCCCCTCTTGATTAGTTATTCTTGGGCTTTTGGTGAGTGGTTTAGATTGAAACCTCTATACGGGTGGTTAGATGACATGGATTAAGATCCAACGGCTGAGATCAAGTGGGTCTGCCTATAAAAAGTATGAATTTTTTAGGGAATTTCTTACCTTTGCACAAATCTTTGCTCCATTGTTTTTCAAATTTCTTAAGTCTTCATATTTCTTTCGAGAACTTTGCGAGTTTTTACTCTTGAAATCCTTCCAAGTGTTCTCTTTTCTTCTTGCTTCTCGTTATTTATGTGATTCCAGCTATCCTTTCCTTTCAAGTTCTTTGAGAAGACTCGTAAGTACTTTATTTTTGTCTTTTAGCTTTGTGGAAATTTAAACAACCTTGCCAATCAATGGCTTCCTCGAAATCTGTTGGCGAATGAACTGGGTTTTGCAGTCACCAACACGGTTGACCTCGTTAGAGCCCTCGAGGCTGGACGAGGTGTGTCTCAATTTTGGGAGGTGGGAACGGGGAAGATGAGATAGCTTGTGGGGACATCTAAAATTCCATCCTCTGTAGACCTCACTTAGCTAATCTTAGGGAAAAATATAGGATCCCCTATGACATCGAGCTCTTATCCCCATCTCCTGATGATCGAGCCTGCTATCCGTGGTAGGGTTACGTCGCCATCAATGAGTTCCTCCTCAGGCTGGGCTTCGCCTATCGATTCATCCATTTTCAGGGTTGTCCTCGGGCTATACGAGCTGGCTCCTACCCAGCTTGTCCTTAATGCTTGGGCCTAGTTGGTAGGTTCCTACTTCCTTTGGAAGGAGGCCTCGGCCTCTTTGGGCGAGGACATACCATTGCATGTCTTCCTGGCATGTCCTCCAAACAGTATACAAGCCTAGGTCCTAGGAAAAGGGGCCTCCAGGGGGTAGCATTCATTGTGTCCTTGGGGGTCACAATCACCCTTTGTCATAGGTCTGCCTTCCTCCATCAAAATGTGGAAAGATACCTGATTTTAGGTTAGGGGAAAATGTCAGGAGTGTGAGAGTGACCTTGTCCCCCATGTCAAAGTTTCAACTTCATATTCCGATGCTCGTGAGTGAATTTCTTGCCTCCTAGATTTCCTAAATGAACGAGGTCTGATACTTACCTTTTTGTGTTTGTTTTGTAGGAACGGTTGAACAATCTGTTGACTCCAAAAAATGAACTCAACAAATATCGGGCCCACTCTTGCCACGTTAAGTATGGTTTTGGCGTGTTCTTACCGAATTAACGATGGTAATTGGTCGAAAATGGACATGGGAGGCACTTGATGGTGAGAGACAAAAATGTTCAAGCTCCGACGGTGTAAAAAAAAGGCAATCGCACTAACAACGATTGCCGAGCAAAACACCAAAATAATCTTATGTTACCATCGACAAGAGTATGTGGAAGGATAGATAAAAATGTGCATTGAAATCACTACGTTATTTCTAATAATTTGTAAAGATGATCGACAAATATTCCGCCATGTGTTTGTATGGATTTCTTAAGTATTCAAGTATATATTTCCAATATTTGATTGCCCGGAATCCAACCCCCCATTACTTACAAAGAGAAACTATTTATATCGTCCGACTGACGTGGTGATCGTTGGATCAAAACCACGTGGCATCATCTCCTTCATTGGGACATCACATTATTGTCTATTTATACAATTAATACATTGATAAGGGGTCAACTGCTCTACATAATAGGCTGACACACTGACAAACTTTATTACAGACGTTACATCAATCACTTCTAAGAGATCTTCGAATCTGTAGCATGGGACATCATCAGCTTTAAGGATTTCGGATGGTTTTAGAGCCTCGAAGAGCTTCATAGAGCTTCAGCATAAGTTGTAGTCATTCATTCTTGAGGTGGTGGTTCATCATGAACTTCTAATTTTGGTGTAAGGACTTCGGTCTTGTTTGACTTTTCCATTATTTGACCTTGTGAACCTTCCTTTGACTTTCTTGTTGACTTCCTGCCCATGTGGCTTTCCACATGGCAACTTTTCTTTGAGCTTCGGAGGTGAGGCATAACACCACTACAAACCACAACGACCACTAACCAACCAACCACGCCGCAACCACCAACCGCACCGCACCGTCGCGACAATGACAACCAAATATCCAAAAACATCAATCCAAACCACAAATCCAAAACACGAATCCAACTCCATCAACGCCAAAACCATTGCTTACTCTTGCCTCCAACTTTGTTAACTGTTGTGCGGTGCTCACATAGAGCAGCGGGCAACATTGTAGCGACGATGTCGCTGCAACGCTCACATCAAGGAGCAGCGATCAAAGGTAGTATCGGAGGTAGATGCATCCAGCGGCACAGTTTGAGGGAGAGCGCAGAGAGAAGAGAGACGAGAGGTGAAGAGAAGAGAGAAGTGAGAATGGAGAGGAAATGAGATAAAATGATTTAGGGTTTGAATTGGTTGGACAGGATATGGTGTGTATATAAGTTAATTTATAATATTAAAATATTGATTTATAACATTTTGAATTAATATTTGGATTTTGTATAAATATAAAACTTTAGATCTGAATCTTAAAAAATTCTGGTTTGGTGTAATTTTCACATCTATTATTGCCCATATCCATCAAGCCCATGTAGAACTGGGCCTGAATATAGAAACCACAAGTCAAGATCCACCAAAGCACCAGAGTCTTTTTCATTACACATTCAAAAACCAGAGTGTGGCACTGAGCAAAATATTTGAACTTTTGGGTAACTTTTCTCCATTTAAAAGAAAAGAATCTCTGAAAATGATATTCTTATCTCGTGCAGCATTTTTGTCCGATCCAAGTGCCGTACCGAGCAACTCAAGGTAAGAATTTCAGAAGGGAATAAACTGGAATGCTCAGTTTAAAACGAGTAAAACATCTATGTAAAAAGTTTTCGATTATCAGAGTTACAGTTACACAATTCGTTCTTATAATGATATACATACACATGAACTGTGGCCATTATGACACATTCTTCTATATGATTCTCAATGAGAAACCATGAACCAGTCTGTTCACAAATCAAAGAATTGTAGGGTTGACATGAACAGCAAACCAACGTAGAAAAGAATTCCAGCCAGTATATTGTGACCAAAACTAAGTATTGCCTCTGGGCGTATTTCAATAATTATACTGCATGCTATGACTATATGCATATTTAGTACATAGTATTGGACGAGCTTGAATAGTGTGATGTTTCTTCTTTAACATTGTCATGTACCATTGAATCCTCCATACAGAACATGCACCAAATGTTCCACATCCATAAAGCCGACTTTCTTTACTTTATGCAAATTCTCCGAAGTTTTTCACAATCACTGTGTGAAACATAACCTGCAGCAATGGTGTGACTTGGGGCGAGAAAGAGCGGGAAGCCCTTGGTTTAGAATCGAATAGGCAATCCATAATTGAGAAATGTTCTGATACATCCATCCCAGCCTGCAGTTACGATCACAAGACCCCACAAATGAGGAGAATTTATTGTGCTCTGCCAAGCACTCCTTAGAAACTTGAACTCAGATCTGCACATAGAACGTGAAACTGCCACTGGGCTTGATTGAGGGAGTTTCTCTTCCGGCCATGTAGCAATTCCCTTGTATAAAGCATCCAAGAAAAACCCAAGGCTTGTCGTGAAACAATCAGGGAAAGAAGCAGGAAATTTTTGGAGCATTTTCTCATCTAAATGTCCATCTCCTAAAATACTTCCTGGTAGAGCTACTAACTTGTTCTTCAAGCCACACCAAGGAATAGCAATGGAAGCATTGTGTGACAAGAAACTTTCACATGACCACAAGTTCTTTGATCGAGATGATTTCTGGTCCTGGGCAGAGTAGCTCCACACACGGACATTTGAATCCTCAGAAGTAGAAACAATATGTTCCCCGTCTGATGTGAAAGATGCTGGTACTTGGCTTCCTGAACTTCGATTACCTAGAAGATGAAAAACTAGAGATTGAGAACAATAAAATTCATGCATCCTTTCAGATTGTCATATTTTCAAGATCTCGGTTTTCTATTTCCCTAATAGTTATTAGACAAAATAGTTGTATAAGTATAATATTCATTAAAATATTTCAATCTCAAATTGTTTACAAATTTTAGTAGGTTCCAGGGCAGGTAAATAACCATATCATTACAAAGAGCTAATAATGTAGTAAAAAAAGAATGCAAATCATGCACTCATTTGAAAACAAACAAAAAAGAAGGAACTTTCCACCTTTGAATTTGCAGATGATATTGGTACTACAAAGAATTCTAACTTGCGAATCAGCAGAAGTGACCAGCACTTTGCTCACATCACTTGGGCAAAACTGAACAATGAACAACTAAATGATCTATATATGAACAAAGACATCAAATGTGCAGAAAATAAAACAACGAATGAAAAATGACGAGTGCAAATGAGTACCTGAAATCCAGTTATTCTCTTGCCAGTTAACTTCTTGTTCCCCTTTAGGCATATTTGATCACCCAATTGCAGACGATTATCTAAACCAAAGTGGTTATGCCATATTATTATCCATTGTTCACATAAGAGTATTAAACTAAAAAGTCATTTAAGTAATTGTTATATATTGATCATTGTACAATTCACAAATTATGAATGGCTCAGCAGTATAATTATATAGTATAATGCTTGACATATTTGTAACAACAATGAAATAAATATATTTCTTGTTGAGCATCAAAAAATAGATTCCAACATCAAAGCTCTATATCCTTAATAATATAAACAAAGGAAATGCACAAACAAACGTGTAAGGTGGAGATGAAAGAACACACATCATATGAACAACCATTTTGAGTTCATACACTTCTCTACAAGTACATACATCTTCAAGAACACAAAATTGCAAGGAATAACCCTAATATAAATAAATAAATATTGTCGTTCCAACATCACAAAACCTATGGCTTCTACAAAAACATTTAATTATAAGTTGTCCATTCATAACTTGTCTTGAAACTTCAGTTGAAACAATTGGTTGAGATGTTCAGTGATCATGAGTAAGTACAAGTACTACAAAGTGCATTATTAAGCAAGAAGTCAATGCACATCACTTTCGAGTCTCGACACTGTGCATTCTCAACCTAAGCTACCAAAAAACACTTTCCAGTGTTAAATTGTTAACTGCTGTAAGGAAATAAAATTTGACTTATCCTTCTCCAAGTACTAATCTTCATGGGTGGCAGACTGGAGATACATCAGGAGTTATAATCGACCACAACAGACAGACAAACATGGACACAAGGTACACAGTAGATAAACATGTCATTTTCCAAAGTGTAGTACATAACACATCAGGGACGTGCAAGTAAACATATAAAATTACACAACATTGCATATGCACATATGGGTGCGTGTGTATGCAAATTTTCCCCCCAGAGATGCTAGTATATTTAAATGAAAGCCATGTTCCGGTATATTTATATATATCTTGCATTCAATTTACATATATAGAAATATTATTATATCACCTCAAAATTGCATGCACCATATGAAATATAGAAAGCTTAACACTTCGCCTATTTTTTATTAATATGGAGCCTTATTTAATCATTAACAAATTTGTCTACAAGTGTATGACTAATACTTCAATGGTGAGAGTATCATAGAAGCCTAAAATTGCCATTTTTTATATGTTTCCATGTTTAGAGTATCTGTGCTTATACAACTATTAGTTTTCTTTCTTGTCAGTCAAAGTAAATAATTGTAATTTCGTAGCAAAAAGTAGTAAATGCGGCTTACTTGAGTAGATTGTAAACTCAATAATAATATTTTAATATTCAATGACATAAAATTAAAATATACATACCTTCAACATCATAAAAACGACAATTGCCTTCCATGGAGCCAATTACACCTCCCTGAAGCAATAAGATATAACATATGTTAAAAGAAACCAACCAAAAGATTAAGGACACCATAAAAAAAGGAAAGCTAAAAGTAAGATGTCCATCAGACCTTGCCATTAGGACAATAACACACGGCAGTTACTATTTCTCTAATATCGATCCAATCAATGACTCGACAGCCTTGAACTTCCCAGATGCGTATTTTCCCATCTATTGAACCACTAATGAAATAATTATCATCCACTGGATTGAACTCAACACAGGTCACTGTACCACGAATAATATAAGAATTAAACATATGTAGGAAGTCCAGAAAAACAAAGTGTTGAAGAGAAGTTAGTATATAATATGTAAGTAAACCAATCTATCTGCCAGACTTACCATAGTTATTATGTGAATATACGCCAAGGCACTGATCTTCTCCCATCTTCCATAAGCGAGCTGTTTTATCGACTGAAGATGACAGCAAATGCTGCAAAATAACAAGACAAGCATTGTTAAAATCCACATAAATCTCCTTTAAAATGCAGTCTAAGCACTCAATGATATTTAGAGAATATATTACATTGAAATGCATGGACATGATAAATATTTATACTAACCCCATTCTTGGACCATGAGAGAGCCAAAACCTCACCCGTATGCCCGTAGAACTCGTGCAGAGGTTTCTCCAATAATCGGAAGACCTTAGGTGGAAGAATGACACAAGTTGAGTCCGACGATTTTCTCAAACATTTCATCTTACTAGTCTTTTGTTTATCAACATCTAGAGGAGCTAACTTGGAAACATGATTCAGAGAGATGTATAAAGATGAGGGATCAGTGTCTTGAATGTTGAATTTGTTTAAAATATCATCTTCAAGCACCTTCCACACGCGGACAACGCCATCTTCCCCAGCACTTGCAAGGTAATATCCATCAGGACTGAACTTCATTGTCAAGATTGAGCCATCATGTGCAGAAAATTCTTGCCCCGTATACAGAGAGGACAGTTCTTTTGAACGTTTTTTAGATGCATGGACTGGAACTCTTCGACAACTAGCCACTGTCTTTGAACTGATCTCATTAGGTTTCAAATGAACCTCCTTTGTTTTATCTGATTTACGAGTCATGAAACCCAATCTCCTGAGCCAACTGCTTTTCACTTTCTTCTTCGAATCAAGCATGTTAAAGCCCTTAGATTCTTTCCTCAATAATCGCTGAACCAAAGCTGATGAGCCAAGAGTCTTGTGAAACTCTTCAAGTGACACAATTTTATTGGAACCCACTTCACGTAATCTGGTAGGTGTGCCATGGTCACTAAGTTCATCCACCACAAATTCAGTTCCATCATCCAAATTTTTAATTTTCCATGCATCCTTGTCTACAACACAATTTTCTACTAACTCTGTAGAGTCATATGAGCAAAACGCCTGCAAGGACCGACATGAGAAAAACTGAGTTTCAGAATCCGAATTTGCCAACACGGTCTCACCATTATCCCTTAACCTATCAATGCCCGTTTTGATTTCTTCATCACGTAAATTCTCCTCTTCATCTCTATCGGCTGTGCACCAATGGGAACTCAAACCGACCCATTTCAAAAACTTAGCACGTCTTTCATCAACACTTTCAGGTATCTTAGTCCAAAACTCGTATCCAAGAGCACAGTTATCGAGATCAGGAGTTGAACATCCCTCGGAGCAATCAAAACCCAAATCAGATACAGAAGAGACCTCGTCACGGCTGTCGAAGAATCGATCCTCTGTTTCACTATAACTACTCATCATCTTTGAACACAACCATATAAACCTACATCCCAGGAAGGAAGGAAGGAAGAAAAAAAGGTCTATTGACTTAAATTTTCAATCTTTTACCAAAAATATATTCGATCAAAAATAAATGTTATAACCTCGAAAAGCGTTCAAACTCTCAATTGCACAAGAAAGAAGCCTTAAAATTCAAAAAAAAAAAAAGGATAAAATTTGAAAATCCAAGTAATTTAAGATCACAACAACAAAAAATTAATACCTACTACGGATACAAATCCAAAGCAAAGATCTTTGCAAGAGTCAAGAGAAGTGATCAACGTGTTCAGTAAAAAGAGGACAACTTCCTCACCTGGGTCATCAAGAAACATGTGTCAGACCCCAGAAACCCATTTGCACAAAGCAGATTCTCAATCCTTCTAGCAACAATCACTTTATATAAAGTAACAAAAATTGTACTGTAAAACAGTGATATGAGAACAAAGTTAATGAGTCGATTATGTAAGTTAAAAATAAGCCATAAATATAACGGAATTTAATTGAAAAGTTGCAAACAGTGAAACGAGATTACGAAGAAAAAGGGAAAATTATAAGGTGGAAGGACGGTGTGTGTTTGTGTGTGTGTATTTTCCTTGGCTTTCACTTTCATTAGATCAACCACTGGATGGTATATTTGACGGTTTTGCCCTTACAATTTGATTCATAATATCCCTAGTCCAACCCGTTCAAAATCAACAATTCTAATAATATAGAACAACAACGTTTCAATGTTCTTATTAAATCCTGTTTGGTAAAAGTTAAAATCTAAATTTTAATTCAACCACATATTTTATGAGATTCACAATATTTCAACTACATATTTCATCGATTTTTATCCAAATGTTTTAAAAATCTAATTTTAGCCCATGATTGATACACATTAAAATTTTCATTTTCATTCTTCTATTCATTTTCAAACACATATTCCACAATGAAATAATATTTTTCATCACATCAATAATTTTTTCTTCTTTTTCAATCACACGTTTTCCATCAATCTATTATTTCAGAATACATTCTTCTAAAATAATGTGATTCAAACACACCTCCACCAAACTGAGGCTAAATAAAAATGTGTAGGGAACGTCAAAATTTTATGAATTCACTTAACGTTCCATTTGATTTTATTATTATGAAATTCAAATTTATAATACGAACTAAGAAAGTTGAATGCATTGGCTTCTAGTTAAGAACATGAAGTTGGTATTTATAAATCTCATTAGATTAAAAATAAGAAAAATCGAAGATCATATGTATGCATTTTTTTTTAAAGAAGATAGAAAAAAATAAGTGTAATAAGAATTTTTATACAAATAGAAGATATTGTCATTAATAAATACGTAAATAAATATAAGGCTCCCCATAGTTTGGATAAATATGTTTTTATTCACATATTTCGTGAGATTTAAAAATGCTATTCATTTATTTATCATTTATTTTTATTTACTTTATATTTATGTAGACACGATAAATTTCATCAAAATCTAACATTAATTTTAATTTTTTTATTACTATATATTTTGTAAGACGTGTTATTATTCTTATTCTTATTTCTCTTTATAAATTATTTATAATATATGTCAAATGAAAACTTATAATTTAAACGGTTAGAAATACTTTCAAAATATGTTTTAAATATATTTGCATAAATTACATTTTCGTACTTTAAAGTTTTTTAAAAAAATATTTATTTACTTCCAAACCTATTTTTTAGTTTTAGTTTTTAAGTGAATTTGCTTTAATAAAAAAAAATAGTGGTAAGGAGATTTTAGTAAAGTTGGAAATGCGTACTATTGCCGCGGGTCATCGCAAGAGTTTGACTTTGACTATAATTGTCGCCATTTGAGAATGTATCTACCGACGGTCAAAATTGATGAATTATTTGTTTGTTTGGGAATTGGGAATATTCAATGACAAGACTTCATTAATATGACTTTTAACTTGCCTTCTTCCGGCCACTATTTGACAGTGATTTTAATTCATTTTAATTTAAATCAAACTCTGCAATCAATTTCAATTACTACATATTTTTTAGAATTCATAATTTTTGACATATATATCACATTATAGAAGTGTGTGTTAGTTAGGATATCTTACAAATCAAACTTTTAATATTAGTATCGACCAGTGGCGTATTTATAATAGGGTTTATTGCCCCCACAATAAATTTCAAATATGTTATTTTACCTAAAAAAAAGTTTTTAAAAATTTCAAAAAAGAAAATTCATAATTTTAAAATTTTGTCTCCACAATTAAAATTTTATGAAATTTGCCCCCACGATTATTTTCTTCTAGCTCCTCCCCTGGACGTCACATTGGTTTTGAATGAAAAAATTATCTCTTTGTTGATATATGTTAGATAAAATTTTAAAATTTTTATTTTTATTATAAGAGTTCTTTTGAAAGTTTTTTTTTAAACATATATTAATTTTTTACTTGATGGGTAGTGTAAAGTTTTTTTTTTTTCCAAATTCTTGTTATCTATCAAATAAAATGGATAAATATGCTTGACTAAAAAAAAAAGGATTACTATTATGCAAGAATTGTCAGGAGCCCATCTCGAGTTAAATTGTTGAAAATTCTTGATGATAATTCAACGAGTGCGAAGAATTATTTTTATTGACAGATTTTATTTTATAGAAGAAGCAAATACTTTTAAACTTAAATGACTTTGAACTATAATACTTGTTTTCAAATGAAGGAAATAACCATTAAGGTCAAAAATAAGGGTAAACCACAATTTATGAATTTATGAGAATGTTACCAAATTTTCACTTAAAACGTATCCAACCCCAAAAAATAAGGAAATTCTTGATGATACTCGTTTGCTTATTTTAAAATACAGTGGACAAATTAGTCTTTTTAATCCGTCTTATAGAAAATTTTGAAGGGAAATCATAATCACAAACACTTTATATTAATTTGAGAATAAGAATGCGTTTAAAAAGAGTTTTAAACATAAATGCAATAATGTATAAAGATCATGAACGTGTCATGAATTTAAAATGTGATCTAATTATTAAAAATTATGTTGTTCGGATTTAGCCTTTTATATATGATGTTTAGTACACATTAAAATTTTCATTTTCATTCTTCTATTCATTTTCAACCACATATTTTTCAATAAAATAATATTATACATCACATCAATAACTTTAGCTTTTTTTTCAACAACACATTTTCCATCAATTTACTATTTCAAAATACATTTTTCTAAAATAATGTGGCTCAAATACACCCTTAATTAGTAGATCAAATATTAAATAATTAAAAATATGGTAATTCAGTTTTAATTATTATGTCATCATTTAAGTGAGATGTAGAGAGGCAAAAGTCATCATAATCCCCAAATATTGAGAGAGAAATTGTCTCATTCGTCCATCTTTGAGTGTGTGAATTTCAAAGCCCTGCTTTCTATCTTCGTCCCCCTTCCACGTCACAAGGGAGTACGTTGAAATTCATCAAAAAGTGATATCGCATCTATCTATCATTTCATGCAACTATAGGATTTAAGACTTTTGTTTATAATGTAAATGATTTGATAATTTATTTCTAGTCACCTTATAATTGTGTTTGGATTTAAAACTTTTGTTCTAACCATATCAATGCATCGTGACTTCATGTTAGACTTTGCCAGTTCCAAGAAAAACTCCCAGAATGTGACTAAAGAGGTTTATTTGCACAAAACATTCATACATTTCATTTTTAGTGTGCAAAACGTCATCACGTTTCAATTTTTTGCATTTTCACTCATATTTCAATGTTTTATTCTGGAAAACTTCAATTTTATCAATTTTCTTCCAATTTCTCAATTAAAATTGTAAAATGACAAATACACACTTCTATTTAAATAAAACAAAAGGAAATGACAAAAAATAAAAAACAAATTGCAATCATACTCCCATTCTTTTATGATGTAAAAATAATTAGATCGGTTTTAGAATTAAACAAAGGAGGGGGGCTTTTCTTCTCATTATTGTCAATGGCATTATTCTTGACTTTCACGAGTTTTCTCGAATGGTGACGACTTTTCGATAGGTGGCACTCACAGTATTTGTGATGGATCACTACATCTCTTGAAAACCTCCATTTCTTGTCATCTGTTCTTTTGCACCTTTCTAGATAACCAATCACTATACTCAAATACTAATACCAAATCTACATCCAATCGAGTACCAAAAGTGTAAAAAGAAGAATCATTAAAGAAAAAGAAGATCAGCAGGCAAATTGGTGATAATTCTAATCATCCCCAAATTTAACAAAATCCTATAATTACATAAGGGATCCCTCTAAG
>CAIGRQ010175457.1:0-11495 GCA_903798375.1 Fraxinus sp. D2006-0159 | reverse complement strand
GCATATTTTCCACTACATCTTTGTTTATATCATACCCCGTAGGCCATATCATTAACTCGTCTGACAGTTTCAAAAAAATTATTTTTCATCCACGTATTATTTTACAACACATCTATATCAACATGAGTCTACACAATTGATGTACAAATGGCATAACATTTTCGCTTATGCCTTTTTAGAAAAAACTTATTGAGAAAGCTATTTTTGGTTAGTTTCTTTAAACACTCTTTTAATTAAATAAAACATTTTTGAAGAACTATTCAAATAAACTCGTAGTATCGAAAAAAATTGACTTTTCAGGAACCTATCAAACTGGCCTTAAAGATGATCACCACAAAATATACAATTCACAACCACTTAGACTGGTGTTAAGTATTGAATCTGCTCTATAACATTATTTTTAAACTGATAAACTTTATGTATTAGTTTTAATTTAAATCTTAATTATTAACTTTACATGGCCTTAATTCTCTCCTACATGGGCACGTATTATGCTATATTGGTAGAGAATGTTGATGGAAAATTGAATTGGGTGATGACTTTAAAACAAAGTTACCAACATTACCAAATTTGGACATAGTAATGTCAAGAAATTAAAGAATAAATCACAAAATGATCAAATTACCACCACAAAATGAAATCAAAGTCGAGGTAAGAGTTGAACTCTTTTTCCTTAAGTCGAATTTGCCCAACAACGTTGGCTACGGATGATGACAATCAATTCCCAAGATAAGACAATCTTTTTGTGTTAGTAGCACTTCAAAACACAAGAATCAACGAACCAAAATTAGGTTATTGTACTTCCTTTTGAATGAAATGGAAAAATAGCTTTTATGTAAATGTTTGGTTAAGAAAATATGGAATTTTATGTTATGCTATGATTGCATATCATTGGGATGAAGATTGACGTCCAAAGGATCTTATTTATAGAGGATGAAAGGTTGTGAATGAAGTGTCGTGTCTCAAAACTCAACAACATTTGTCAAGGATTGCAGCATTTGTTGTGGGTAGTCTATCGCATGCTCGTTACTCGAGCATCAAAAACGGAGAGTTTCTCGCTCACCTGTTGCTCGAGTGACAGCTTCATCGCTCGAGCGCCAGGTGAACGGCGGAGTTAGATAAATACCCAACCAGTTTCCTCTTTTTTTCCTTCTAACTTTGGACCGTAATTTCTCATTCACCCGAAATTGGTTTTGAAATTCTAAATATACCACGATGATACAATCGACGAGTAGAACAAGTTAATCTATTTATTTTCATAATTTGACTATCGAATCAAATTCGAATATTTGATCGTAATTAATATGAAAGACACTTTTCCATGTTTATACTTAACCAATTTCAACGCAGGATAGATCATGACACAACCGCTTGGGGAAATAATTTTCATTTGTATATAAGATTAAAAATCCATCTATGATAAACGAAAAAGCAGTTGGGTTATTTTATTATAATATTTTTTTTATTTAGGTTTCTTGAAAACTTATTTATGGAGATCAAGACCCTCGAAAAAACCTAATTCTTTTTCTAAATTTCTTGATAAAATGCGCGATCGTATAATCTACTAAATCGGATAATTACATTTCATTTGATTAAGCTCGTAATGTAAATGAAATTGAGAAATCTTATACCACAAAATTTTAAGAATTATCTTACTAAGCTCCTGTTTAACAACTATTATTTCAAAACTTTTTAATTCTTATACTCATTTTCAATCATATATTTACACGATAAAATATTTTGCACGTAAATTCAAAAAAAAATTTATTTTTTAACAACACATTTTTTCACAAAAATCACTATTCAAAAACTCAGTTTTTTTTTTTTTAAATAATGATCATCAAACATTGGCTAATTAAATATTTTTAACATTTCTTAGAAATTAAAAAAGAATTTAAACAATCTTGAACACAACCATTGGCTTTCGTTTGCCAAAATGTCATTATCAAACAACAATATGCTTTCATATCAACCACAAGTCCACAACTGAATAATTATGCGAGTCTTTTGTAAAACTATTTCACCAACCAAATACGAAAAGTAGCTAGTCTTGAAGCCTAAATTCTTTATAAAAAACATAAAAATTCAAACTTTTTTTTAATCATACATTTTTTAATAAAATGATTTTACACGTGAATCAATATCTTTTCCTTGTTTCTAACCACGTATTTTTAAAAAAATATATATTTTTTTTATAAAATCTATTATCAAAAAACCTACTCCAAACATGTCCGTAGGAATTTGTAGCTCGAACTATTTTTTCCCCTATGACTACTGTTAATTGGAACCTACTCTAATAAAATCATGGCACTTTGTGACTTTTACCATTGATAAATCCTAATTGATAAATGAATAATTGCTTGTTAAAAGGGTCTCAATTGAAAATTACCCCACGTTCAATAAAATTTTGAAAAAAAAATTGATAAAATATATGGTTAAAAAGTTAATAAAAGTTCTAAATCCTATAAAATGTGGTTAAAAATAAGTTTGAAGATAAAAATTAGAAAATGAGGTCAAACAAGGACTAAATATAATTTGTCGATTTAACCAAGTGGTCATGAATGAGTCACAACACTCATGAGAAACATGGAAAATAATTATTGAAGTTGCCAGTAGAATCGACCCCTTTAAACTACTAGACTAGATATTCCAAGGTCCTAGAAAATTCTTTTTCTTGAATAAATGTTATTTTCCCTTATAATTTCCAGGAAATTTCGTTTTAAAATCTTGATATATACTGGACCATTGATTATTTTTTTTTTTTTCATGGATAGAGCCCACAGAGGACGCTGTATTTAGAGAACAAGAAGACATGGATGGCATACATTTGAACATCCTTTTTCATGTGTTTGAAATTTGACTAATTGATCGATTGAATGCTGTGTCAAATCGCACAGCTAGCAAATAAAAAATGAAGATAAACTGGAAAATAATCTAATTCAGTCTTTGTTGCCAAACTTGCCGACGTGATTCCCGCTTCTCTTCACCAAACCAATAATTATATTTAGAGTGTGTTTGGTAGAAATTAAAATCGGATTAAAATTGAAAAATTAGCCGTTAATGTTAACTTTTATTAGACAAGTGGGACTCAATAACGGCTATACTTTCAATTTTAATTGGATTTTGAGCTCTACCAAACATGTCCTTAGTTGAAGTGTGATTCGAATTCTATTGGGTATTAGTGTTTTGGTTGAAGGAGATTTGAAGAGGTCAAAATATGGACTAGAGAGAAAATCTTGGTGCATTCCCACTCGTTGAGTGCCTGATTCCCGCTCGAGCGCTCAAAGCATAGAAGTTAGGGCTCACTTAGCAACAGGGGATAGGATGAGATCTCCGAGGTGTTAGGGACGAAACATGTTGATACCTAAGTATGTTGAAGAAGACCCACGGTAATCCAGTCCTGCATGATTCTAGCTATTTCACCTGAGTCCATTGTAATTGACTTCGGGGTTGAGGCCGCTAGATGTGGGCATGAGGTTCTAGCTCCACCATCGATGGTAGGGTGGTGAGCTCGACCGTCGGCCATAAACCAACCTTTGGTGTTGAGGTTGGATGTGGATTTCGGCGCTTGAGTACTTGAGTCAATGCAACAACTTGTTGACAAAGCTCCTCGAGTGCTCTTGCAGAAATAACAAGTTGAGGTGCTAAGACCTCCGCTAATTCTTCTTGGGGAATAGGGAGATCCTCAACATGAGGAATCGGAGGGTCCCCATTGCTAGGTTGGTTTGGAACGGATGAACTTGCTGGAAGGAAACCTGAACATGTATTAACCATGGTTTTTCGTAGTGTTTCCCAAAGACGACGCTAATGATGCTACCAAAATTTGCACATGTATAATCTCGAGCTTGAGGACAAGGAATGAACACGAACAGTATCTCCGTTGATGACTGGAAGTAGGTTGAATTAAATCTCCGATGCCTGAAACAAAACCGTCGAGGTGTATCATTGTCACCCCTTTGATGCTTAAGTTAGCAAAAAGGGAATTTATGCAAAAGGCTATAACTAAAATGTTATGAAAAACGTACCTAAATAATGAACATTGACTCTATATTTGTGGAGTTTGATTTGAGTTGTATAATGTTGGATATTTGGATAAGGATCAATGTAGATTATAGTCATGGAATGACTAAAACTTCTAGAAGGTACGAGATAAAGGCATGAAGAGTAGTATCGCCAAGGTGAGGCCCGACCATGTCTATGAGGAATTTGGGGGATGATTTTTTGGGGCAAATAGTTCAGGTTTGTCGTGTGAGGGCTCGAGTTCGGGCTACGTTTTTTGTGCACATCAATGACGATAATATTTTTAAGAAAGTCTCAAGTTTGAAGTTACTATGAATTTTACATGTACAAGTTTAATTACTGCATTGCAGTTTAATTAACGGGGAAAGTTTCATATTATATTTTTTTCAATTAACAAAATATTTAATTAGTTATTTCAAGATCAATTTTTAACAAATGCCAAATATTCCTATATCTTGAGGAGATTTTATCTTCTTTTTTTTTTTTAACGAAATGTTAATAAAAAAATAATAATAATAACCCTAGAGCATTGGAATTTAAAGAGATAGGGAGTGATGAAGATAGACTTCGATATAATACAACAAGGCATGTGATGTGATAACGGTCCATGGAGACAATCAATGAATTCGTTGCTGCCCGATGATTGGAATGTAGAATTTTTGCATGACCATAAAGGAGATAAGGTACATTAATTCCAATTGTATGGTGGACTTGTTATAGTAAATCGAATGGTTTCTCTGCTAAGAAAACAGAACCTATTTAAAAAAATAAATAAATAAATAATGGACGGAGGATATTTTATCGTGTCAATAGTTATCATGGTGGAGCCTGGCTTTTAAAAAACAGGTCAAGTGTGACCAAGGAATGGCATTTTCTAAATTGGAGACCACATTAGGAAGTGAAGAAGAAAGTTCAAATTACAAATTCATGGAACCTAATCCTACTTCCAAATTATTCATATTTTTCATTTGTTATTATTTTCATTTTTTCCCTCTTGTTTCGAGCCAACAAAAAAATTAAAAAATAGTAGAAGCTACAATGGTGTTTTTAGTATTAGTGGGTAATTAAGTAAAGTGAGAATAACATCATAGATTGAGTAATATATAAAATGGGTTTTAAGAACTTTTTACTTCGTGATTTTTAACAGTTGAATCACTTGCTTTTTCTGCTCTAAAGTTAAATATAGGACCCGTTTGGTAGGGTACGGGTTTTTGCTTCTGATTTATGTAGAAGAGTTTCTTGAAAAAGTTAGTCTGACCAACTTCATTTAAAAACTCTTCTAAATGAACAAAGTACTTTTCAAATAGTTATACAAACAAGTCTAAACGTAGATTTTGCCCTGTTCGAGCCCCATTTTGGGGAGAAAATGTATTTTTGAATAGTGGTTATTGGAAAATGTATGATTAAAAAAAAGAAATTTTTTTGACTTACACGTAAAATTTATTTTATAAGAGAATATATGGTTGAAAATGAAAAAAATAGTTTTTTAAAAAATGGGGGGCCAAATAAAAGTTTTTTGTCTCAAAAACAATTTTTGACTGTTTAAAATTTTTACAATAACCAACCGATAATCCTTAACTTCTACTTACCTAAATAGTTTTTTTTTTCTTTTTAAATATTAAATAAAAATTTAGACATTGGTGACGTTGGACTCAAACGGGCTAGTCGGTAGCTTAACTTAAGGTGTAGTATGTTTTTGAAATATTTTTAGGAGTAATATTATTCATCTTCATTGGGGTTAAACACAGTGTATGCGACAATTACATGTCATTAAATGATAGATTTATTTAAATGTATTATCACATGATTTATTTAATTGAATCTATCAAAAGTTGCCTGCTATAATCCTACACGAGATGAACAAGTTAGGATCATAATTCTTTTACCATGATTAACATCTGCTATTTCAATTTCCCATTATTAGATAAAAACACGCGAGGATATGTATGCTTTGTTGATTACCACAAAATAAAAGAGGATGACACAACACCCCATCTTTGTGTACTAAGCCAATTATTCTCATTTTGCCACTTGATTGATTGTTTCCTTTTCAAATTCCCACTTCCGATAAAGTCTTGGAATAATGGTGGGAGAATAAAGCTTTAATTATTCAGATATTTATTATTCATTTTGTAATAATGATTTTTCGAGGAATATGTAGTTAAAAGTATTAAAAAGAAAATTGAATTTATGTGTAAAATTATCCTACTGAAAAAATTTATAATTGGAATGAATATAAAAAAAAAATGACTTTTTAAAGAACGAGATTCAAACACGAGTTTAATCTTGAAAGGAAGAAAAAAGTATTTGTCAAATAAGGCGGCATTGAAAGCTCATTTATAATGTGATTTGAGTGGGTGTTCGATGATGACTAAAATTAGATTTTTAGTAAAATACAATAATTTTTTTTGAAATGTGTGATTGAAAAGGTTGGGACCCATGAAATTTGTGATTAATATTGATTTTTTTGACTTTAATTTAAATTAAAATCTTATTTTAATACGAAACAAACGAGACTTGAATACTAAATGGAGGTAGGGTTGGACGTGGGTTGGGTTGTATTGGTTTGAGTCCAACCCAAATCCAACCTAACATGTTCGGTTTGACAATAATTCAAATCGAAATCAACTCATTTACGATTGAAATCCAATACAATCCAAACCGACCAAACTCGGGTTGGTTTGGGTTGAATTGATTGGTTTGGACTTGAGTCCAATTCAAGTTCGACAATTTTTTTATTAGCTCATTGGTTGAGACCTTTTTGGTTGAATTTGAGCAATTTTTTTAAAGTTCAATACCATTTCAATTTGAACTAATTTCAGTTACATTAAAAATGATGATTTGAAATGCCTTAAGTCGATTATAATTGGATCAATGATCCGTGTGGTTAAGTTCCAGTCCAATAGAACAATATAAATTAAAAATATTATAAAATCTGTTAAAAGATTATATCATGATCAAATTAAGCCCATGTTTGAGTCACATTAAAAATCTCATTCTCTCATTTTCAACCACACATTTTTCAATAAAATAATATTTTTCATCATATCAATAAATTTTCATTCTTTTTCAACCACACATTCTGCACCAATCTATTATTTCAGAATACATTATTCCAAAATAATGTGACTCAAACACATTGTAAATACATATTAAATCAATTTAAATACATGTTGAATACATGTATATTATATCTATTGAATAAAATGAATTCAACTTAAATATTAAAAATGTTAAATCATTCAAACTGAATACAAAATCTCCTCATTCAATCCAAGAATTTAGTCAAAAATCGAGTCGAGAAGCCGATGCACAAGCAGCAATAAGAGGCAGAAGAGACGTGAGGTAGAGGAAAATTTTGATCATTAAGTTTTTAAGTACAATTTTTTTAATAATATTTTTTAATTTATTGGGTTGGGTTAAATTTTAATAGATAACCCGGAACCCAACCCACCCGACCTAAAATTTGATTTCCTAATTCGAACCCAACCCAATTGAGCTAAAAAAATCAATCCAAACCGACTGGTTTGAGTTGAGTTGAGTTGATCGATTTGATTGGTTCGTATTGATTTTTGTCCAGCCCTAAATGGAGGTGAGATTATTCCCTTGTTTGAGCCTCATTATTTGACAAAATAATGATTTTTTTGAATAATGATTGATGGAGAATGTATGGTTAAAAAACAAAGAAATATTTTGAATATATATGTGATATTATTTTATTGAAAAATATGTAATTAAAAAAAAAAAGAGAGAATGAAAAATATATATTGAAAATAATGAAAATCAAACAACAATATATATAAAAATGGTCAAACACGGAAGGGTTAAGTTTGTCTTCATCCATAAAATAATAAAATGTCTATTAAGACTAATTACACATATTTTGACTTGAAAATTCAAATTTCCATCTTCTCATCAAATGGAGTCTTCCGTAATTAGAAGTCAAAACAATATTTGAATTGAATTGTTAAGCATTTAAGGTTAGCATTTAAATTTAACTAGACTAAATTATTAATTAAAGCGAACCTAAGAGAACATTTGGTGAGCCGCCTATATGTCGATAATGATAATTAACGCAAATATCTCGTACGGATATAATTCTAAAACTGACAATTGTTGAAATTTTTTTAATAATTTTATTAGGTTTCTTAAATTTTGTCACATCTCTTGAGCACGCTATAAAATGTCGAGTCCAATATATCAAAACAGTTTTTATTATTACAATTTATCTCTATAATTTTGATCCAATTATCTATAAGAAATCAACAACGTTTATCTTTGAATTTTTTTACAAACATCGACAAATTGGCATTCAAGATGCATTCGCAACTTGCCTAAAAGTTAATACGAGTTGACCCGACTGCTAATTTGTACATCATTCTTTAAGTACAAGTCATCTTGTCTACTACCAACGATTCTTTAATTTTTATATTTTAGGTGGAGGTAGTCTAATTAGTCCTAAATATGTACAAAGTCCACTTTTGTTTTGATTAAAATTACCCTTCGTGGGTGGTCGAGTTGGTTGGGCAGGTGAACTCGGAGATCGAAAGTCACGAGTTCGAATTTCCTGCCAACACTTCCTTGGTCGAGTCCGTCACACCGGGCTTGCCTAGTGCGATTTATCTCTCATGTATAGTTTGCGGGCTACTGCACATGGAGCGAGGTTTACTTAGTGCGTACTCACGAGTAACGGATGCGGGTTCATACGTAAAAAAAATTAAATAAATAAAAAAATTATACCACATGTAGTGGTCAAAAATCTTAAATGATACCAAAAAAAAAATTAAAATTTCTTTAGCAAATAATGCTTCACCATGGCTTGCAGTTTGGAAGGCAAATTATGAAACTCTAAACGCGCCTTTAATCAGGGTTTCATGATTATAAGCAAGTTTATAGTGAATAAAACATTAAAATAATAGACAAGGCCCAAACGTAAGAAAGAAGCAATTCCATAGATGACAAAATCAAACATAATTTCCTTTTAACCTTGACTTTTAAAAGTAAGTTTTCCATTTGAAACGTCAATGCCTTTTGATTCTGCTTTCCCAATACAAATAATTTTCTTTGCACGAAAATTATTTAAAATATCAAACACGTGTATTAAATTAATCCAAAAATCTAAAGAATTATTGTACGTTTCTATCTAGGAAGTTAAAAGGCAGTTTCATCAGGCAGCCCTACAACTACAAGCGTGCATGGGAAAAAGTTTCGGCCAGCCTGAGTTAGGTCACATCTCACAAATGTGGGGGTCTGGTGGGGTGGGCTGGAGTGGGGTGTGGGAGGTCGATGCAAAAAGCCAAAGACCATGCTATAGTGCTCTTACATTAAGACTTGTACAGAAAAAAAGTTGGTAGGGGTCCATGAAGATGTGATCACATACTTGCTCCACGAGTCTTGTCTGGATATAATTTTACTTATTAGATTTGGATTTGAATGTCTGAATAAGTTATACTAATATTCCTTTCTTTTATTTATTATTATTATTATTATTTTTTTTATAATAAAATTATTTATCCTGCAAACCCTTATAAATTACCCTCCAGGATCATCCCTCAACACTCGTCATTCATAAACTCAAACACAGCTAAAGAAATAAGAATAATTAGAGAGAGAGAGAGAGAGATGGCAAGTTTTCCAATTATTAACATGGAGAAGCTCAATGGAGAAGAAAGGGCTGCAACAATGGAGAAGATCGAAGATGCTTGTGAAAACTGGGGTTTCTTTGAGGTATAATAAGTTCTGTTATTCATTATATTTGCAACTTAATTACGTACATAAAACTATAGGGATTCTTAATTTTGTACTAATTAATGGTTGTTGATCTTGTAATTAAGCTGGTGAATCATGGAATTTCTCCCGACTTCATGGACACTGTGGAGAGGCTGACAAAGGAACACTACAAGAAATGCATGGAACAAAGATTCAAGGAAATGGTGGCGAGTAAGGGACTTGAAGCTGTTCAGTCTGAAATCAATGATTTAGACTGGGAAAGTACCTTTTTCCTCCGCCATCTTCCGGTTTCAAACATAGCAGAAGTCCCTGATCTTGAAGATGAATACAGGTTAATTATTAATTAAAAGTTAAACACACAAGTTTTCATAAGTAATTTCCAATTATCTTGGATTATCTGATCTTAGTTGATTCTTTTATGAATGATAACAGGAAGACTATGAAGGAATTTGCAGCACAACTAGAGAAATTGGTAGAAATTGGCTGAGCATCTTCTTGATTTGTTTTGTGAAAATCTTGGACTAGAGAAAGGGTACTTGAAAAAGGCATTCTATGGCTCTAAAGGCCCTACCTTTGGAACCAAGGTCAGCAACTACCCCCCTTGCCCCCAGCCGGATCTTATCAAAGGACTCCGAGCGCACACCGATGCCGGTGGCATCATCCTACTCTTTCAAGATGACAAGGTCAGTGGCCTCCAGCTTCTTAAAGACGGCGAATGGGTCGATGTGCCACCTATGCGCCACTCCATTGTCATCAACATTGGGGACCAACTTGAGGTATGCCCAACAGACGTCGAAGCTACTAAGATCTTTCTTTTTAATTCCCTTTTGCTTATTAGTTTCTCATAACTGGAGGCTTAATTCTTTTCGACTCTGTGTAAAGGTGATTACCAATGGAAAGTACAAGAGTGTGCTGCATCGAGTGATTGCGCAAACAGATGGGAACAGGATGTCTCTTGCATCATTCTACAATCCTGGAAGTGATGCTGTGATCTATCCCGCACCTGAATTGGTAAAGAAAGAAGAGAATAAAGACTTGTACCCAAAATTCGTGTTTGAGGACTACATGAAGCTCTATGCTGGTCTCAAATTCCAAGCTAAAGAGCCAAGATTTGAAGTCATGAAGGCCATGGAAAACCCAAATTTGGGTCCAATTGCTACTGTTTAAGTAGTAATTAGCTTAAAACTCACTGTTGNAAAGAAGAGAATAAAGACTTGTACCCAAAATTCGTGTTTGAGGACTACATGAAGCTCTATGCTGGTCTCAAATTCCAAGCTAAAGAGCCAAGATTTGAAGTCATGAAGGCCATGGAAAACCCAAATTTGGGTCCAATTGCTACTGTTTAAGTAGTAATTAGCTTAAAACTCACTGTTGTTTATGTAACTTTACGAGCTGATGTATTAAGCTAGAGAGTATTAGGGTCTCTTTGGCTTCTGTTGTAAGCTTCGATTGGCGTTTGAAAATGTTATTTTGTGTGAAACAGTAAAAGTAACCCGAACTTATCAGTTATCCCTGTTCATCAAAGAATGTGTCATACTTTCTGTTCAATTTTTTTCTGAAATTGATGGTCACGTCTCCATATTTTCGATTTCCAATTTGCCTAAATGTCCACCCGATGTACGAGCACCAGCTTCTATCTTTAACTGTAAAGGTTTAATATAACATTTATATTCAAATATGTTGGTATTAAACAGTCCCAAAACAACCAAAAATAACATGAACAAAATAGAACACAGCCAATTTTT
>CAIGRQ010175435.1:0-14838 GCA_903798375.1 Fraxinus sp. D2006-0159 | reverse complement strand
TATTGATTATAAACTCTCTTGTGGCTATTACTGCATTTGCATCTATGTAAGAAAATCCATTTATATTTCCTTATGTGTGGTGTGTACATTTGCATGAATTAAAGAGTGATCATATTACTGTGTATCGTGATGCATGCATAGTTGTTGGGATTGCTATTGTAAGGTTTGACACTGGTTGTGTTCTCACTTTAGTAGGTGCATTAGTAGTAACTATGTCAACTGATAATATGGAGTATAGATGCTTGAATGTGCATTAGTGGCATGTACGGGGAGTGCATTAGTGACATGTACGGGGTGTGGAGAAATGACATTATGTATTTTGAAATTCTTTATTCGAATACTGATTGGTGGACTGAGAGAGGGACACTCCTATCACATCTATTATGTGGAGATCCATTATTTACCTAGTTTGAGAGAGGTGAGGTAGTGATAGATGAACATTCCACTGACCCAAAATTTTTAATAGTTTATCAGTTAGGCATGAGGAGTTGATATCTAGTGAGCATTGTTGGCGATGAGAGGAGAGATGTGTTCTCTAGATACAAGCTCCCAAAATGGGGTAGGATAATTGTGGTGAGATCTTTCTTGGGGTCATATATGCAATGGTTGCATATGTAGACCATTTATTTGAACTTGGTGTTAATTGTTGTTCTCCATACGTTGAACTCGTTGAAAAGATCTATATATTATCCTATGGTGTTTTCTCATCGCGTGTTTTATATTTATGTGCTATTATGTGCTTTTGATATTATCCTATGGTGTTTTCTCATCGCGTGTTTTATATTTATGTGCTATTATGTGCTTTTGATTGGTGTATTTGATTGAATTGAGGTCTTGACCTTAGCCCTTGATAAGTACATGGAGCAAGTATGATATGTGTTTCATGTCCAAAATACTAGTAAGGTCTGTGATTTTCAATTTTATTTGGTTACCCTTATTAGGAAGGTATTAACTTAATGTTGTTTGTTTGTAGGTTCATTGATATTTCTTGGATTTTGTTGATACCCAATAAGTTTGGGCTATGATGTTTAATAATTTGATTGATTTCATATGCTCGACCTGTGACGAAAATGTTTATCAACACAAAATTAACCTGAAAATAAATTGACCATTGGATGCAACATTATAATTAATAGTTGCTCATGGTCCATTCATTAGTTGAATGGTCTTTTTATGTGTTAACCCATTTCATTTATCTTTGGCCCATCTTCTGCTAGCCCTAATTCTATAAATACTAATTTAGCTTGTTGAGAGAAATCGTGTGTTGTAATTTGAGTTTGAGGACAATCTTTATTTTCTTTCCTTTTTGCCATGAGTTGTGGCCTAAATTGCTACATTTTTATCTCTTCCTCTTTGTGATATTGTTAAGAATGTCAAGGAAATAAATAAATCAGATAACGTAGATTGGCAAGAATGGAGTTCCTTGGATGCGTCTGTGTGCGCCCATGTCTCGTTTATTGCCGTGTATTGGTGTGTTGGTAACTGCGTGATATTGGTAACGAACGGAAGTGAAGACAAGAGACTCTATCATAAAATTGGGATGCAGACTATTTACTGTAATTGCAATTAGCTGGGTCACTGCTGTTATTGGGTTTCCTCTCAATTGTGGGCTGTCGGTGATTTAAATTATTTTGGACCGTTATATTTCTATTAGTTTGGGCTTAAGTTTGTAGGTTATTTGAGCTCTAGTAAGTCCAGTAGATAACTCTTTTGGGCCAGTTATAATTTTTTTCTAGACTCCTTTAATCGCTAGATCGCCCAGTTGTTTTGTAGTTACCTTTTATTATTCAACTCGTTTGTGTAGTTAGCATCATGTCCTCCAAGATGGAAATGTTCAACTTGACTAGACCCATGACATCTGAAAAGTTGAAAAAAATAAATTACACTTACTGGGCTAACTGTGTCAAGGTCTTTTGCGGGGTGAGAATTTATTTAGCTATTTGATTCTAAACGAGTCATCGATCAAGTCCTCAGAAAGTGATTCTGCATCAACGGGGCCAAAAGGATAATGCCATCATGGAATATATGATTAGTAGTATTGAGCCTCATATTGGGTCTTCATCCCTCTATATGTCTATGACTATGCAAATTTGGGAGCATCTCAAACATATGCATTCTGAAATTGGAAATTTTACTCGAATATATGAGATATGTAAACAATACTTTGGGCTTGAGAATGACTCATCCAACCTTGTTGAATATTATAATAACCTCTCTCTCTCTCTCTCTCTCTCGATTTGAACGTTATGGAAAATCAGCGTGAAGATATCGATGTTGTAAAATTCCTTATTGGTCTTCTGCCAGAGTTTAAAGCAATCCGAGCACAAATAATAGGTAGAAAAGAACTTCTCAGTCTTGTAAAGATATGCTCTAGTATTCAATGCTCTACTCTATTAGATAATACACTCGACGGAGATCATTCTGCTTTTATTCCTTGGGTAGCTCATTCATGGATGAACATAGCGATTGAAGTGGACATTGTTTTGGCCCTCGGGTGGACGAGACACGAGAGACAGTAGTCATTCGAGAAATCATAAACCCCGAAAATGTAATCATTATAGTAGTATAGGTCATTCCATTGATTATTGTTGGGACATACGTGTCAAACAATCTGAATCTGCTAATCAGGTCTCGTCTAATAAGGCTCATAACCTAATATCTGGACAAGTGGCTAACTCTAGTTTACCACCATAATCTGATTTCTTATTTATACCACGAGATGTGTATGATGAGTTCTTAGCTCATAAACAAGTCGCTTCCACTTCTATGGTCACTCTCGCTCAGTTAGGTACTGCATCTTCTCACTATCTATTGTCATTCTCTCACAATCCATGGATTATCGATTCTGGAGCAATTGAACGCAATTGGTTTGTCTACTTGTCTTCTTGATTATCATCCTATTATTTCTTCCAAATGTGTCACACTTGCTAATGGTTCCCGAAGTAGTATTGTAGGCTCAAGCAATGCACATCTTAATCCTAATATTGATCGCTTGACCATCCTTCTGTTTCTGGCTTTTCTTTTAATTTATTGTGTATTAAGAAAATTACCACAACTCTTCAATGTTCTATAACCTTTTATCATTCCTTGTTTCAGAATCTCAAGACGAAGAGGTGATTGGTATGAGATATGAAATTTGTGGCTTATATTACTTGGATCTTTCAACAATGACTTCTCCTCGAGCTCTCTAGTCTTCTATTTCACCCATGCAGTAGCATTGTCATCTTGGTCATCTAAAATTAAGCAAGTAATAAATAGATAGATTAATTCAAGTAATAAGCACGGATATGAAAGCAATAAGTAAAGAAGGATAGAAAATACTAATGATATAATATGGAGGTTTGATCCAACGCAATGATCTACGTCCTCCGTTACCAACCTCTCTGATACGAGCAATGCTACGTAGTGCAATCAAACCCTTTACAAAGGTTTCGATGACTTACAACCAAGGATAACCAATCCTTATACAACGTTGAGCTTTACGGGACCTCAACACGACCTACAAGTTTGAAGAAAATTGATTTTAGAAATTGAAACTTCTTTCTTAATAAATGATATGATCACAATTAAGTACCAAAAGAGAAATATGATAACACTTTAATAAATAGCAATGAATGAAGCTCTCAAGTATTAAGTATGAAAAACTTTTATATGTAGAATAATTTTCAAAAGTTAATTTGATTAAAAGTGTTTCATAACAAAAATTATTTTATGATAATAAATGAGATGAGAAATCAATATAATTTTGCTCAAAGAATCTCACTTGAATGCTCTTAAGTTATTATGATAAATGACAAGTGAGTTAGTATTTATAGTAGTTGAAAATATAAATTTTCTGTTGACCTGGACGATCATTCAAACGTCCAGAACAGTGCCGACGAGTGAAAAATAGTCGTTGCATGTCAGGATGGCCAGAACTTTGGCCCCTTTTTTTTTTTTTTTTGTTTACAACCGGCAAGCTTTTTCTATAACATTTTTAATTGATTTTTCAAAAGTAAGTGATGCTAATATGATTGCAAATTAAGTTGAAATTCTTAACTTTGTAAAATAATTTTTGTGCAAAGGTTTAACGAAGTAAATTTTTATCGTGCATAAACAAATTTGTCACTTGAGCTTTTCAATGAGACATTACTAGGGGATTAAAGCATCTTACCTTTACAAGTGAGTTCAAACATATAATTAATATCTTCAATTGATTTGGCTCGAGTGCACGATTTGTAGCTCGATTTTGAATTTGACGTAAGTGCTCGATTTTTCTTCGATTGAAAATACTCGATTTCCACCTTAAGCTTTCTTGATCATCACCTTCACGAACATGTAAAAATGAAGACTAGAATACAAATGTTAGAGATAAAAATACTTTGTTTGTTATAATCAAAACATGAGATCAACCATATGTCAACAATTTCCCTATTTTTGATTATGACAAACAAACGATGATTTGCAATAAGAGAAATACTTTATCGCATATGATTTGTACATTACTATATTGTTCCACCTATCTTTTATAGATCAAGCATATGATAATGTTCCCCCTTTCTTATACATGTCAATCATGCATATCATCATTACATATGTTTTCCCCATTTGGCATAAGCAAAAAGATTACGAAGTAGAGAGTGAAACAACCATAGGCAAAAAAAGAATGAAATCTCATAAAATTGAAAACACAGTGAAATATTCATCAAAAGGCAAACTAAAACATTAATCATGAAGCGAAAAAAAAATATACATCGTAAAGCAAATAAGGTAAAAGCTTATCATAAAGAAAAATAACGACTACGACTCCGGAAGAGGTAGAGGAGGAAAACGGGCATAGAAATGGGCGTAGAAGGCATTCTATTGAGCCTGCATTGCCGCCTATTGTGCTTGAATGGCTTCCTATTGAGCTAGTATAACGTACTGTTGAGCTTTTATAGTGGCCTATTGAACTTGCATCTAATGGAGCATCCCGCTGAGACCATCAACCAAGGATGTAAGAGAGTCAATGCGGCGTTCAACGTGTTGTATTGATCCTTGGTAAAGGTAAAGCCAATACAATTGAAGATCGAGGGATACTTGAGGCCAGAATGTCGAGAGGAGAAATGTGAGCCTCTGAGAGGTCATCATCGTTACCTTCATCATCTCCCTCAAATGGTAGAGTCGAAGGACCCGAGATGGGGTCAAACCCCTTGGTATATGCCACTCATTGATCGTGTTCTTTGGTGATCTTCATACATTTAAGGGTTTTAATGTTTATAGTGTCGATGGCTCAAAGTTGGACAAATGTCTCATCATCCAACGAAACGTTAAATTGTTTTAAAGATTTTTTGAGAATCATGCCGTATGGTAAAGCTTTAACATGCCATGATGAAGGAACAATCTTCTTGAGTCCTAATGCAATGGTGGGAAAATCAAGTTTCCTACCGACAAGAAAAGAGTCGAGAAGAAAGAGATCAAAAGAACTCATTTCGTCCCGATGACCCTTTCGTGGTAGGATAATATTGTCAATGATATTTTGTAAAACCTTGCATGGAAGAGTCAGTTGATTTGCACTAACTTTTGTGATATTTTCAAAAAATTTCCCGATGACTCTATGAAAATCCTCAGTAGGATCATAGCCGTCTAACGTGGGATATGCCTTGTGAAATTAGAAATTTGCTCAATCGTTCATACCAAACCCTAGGAGCTTGGTACGCACAATTATCTCATTTTCACCACGTTTATTTCTAAACACCCATTTAGTACCAATGACGGTTTGATCACTTGGTCTAGCAAGTAAATCTAAAACATGGTTTCGTTCAAATTGATTTAATTCTTCTTGCATAGCTAGAATTCAAAATTCTTCAAACTCAGCCTCCTTGAAGTTTTTCGGTTCAATTTGTGTTTTAGTAGAGGTTCTAGTAGTAATAACTTTTTAATGGATCACCAAGGATTAGTTATTTAGGACAAGAAGAAACAAACCTCCATTCTTTTGGTAGAGGTAAGTCATTTTGGATTTCGGTTGGCTCTTCTTCACTTTGTTGAGCATTTTCTCCTTCTTGATTTTTATCTTGTGGATCTTCCTTATGTTGATCTTGAATAGTCATTTGTTTGAATAAAGTTTTCAATCCTACCTCAAAATCAATACATTTCTCACGATCAAGAGAGTTAGTTTCATCGAAAGTGACATGCATAGATTCTTCAATGACTAGAATTCTTTTGTTGAAAACTCGATAAGATTTACTAGTCGATGAATATCCTAGAAAAATTCCAACGTTGAATTTTGAATCAAATTTTTTCGAGTTTTCTCTTGTATCAAGATAAAACATTTGCACCCAAAGACTTTGAAATATCCAATATTAAGAGTTCCATTTTTCCAAAGTTCATATGGAGTTTTGATTTTCTTTCGACTAACTAAAACTCTATTAAGAATATAACAAGCGGTGTTAACGGCTTCGGCCCAAAAATATTTTAGCATGCTATTATCATTTAGCACGATCCTAGCCATTTCTCGCAATGTGCGATTTTTTCTTTCTACTACACCATTTTGTTGAGAAGTTCTAGAAGCCGAAAAATTATGTTCATATCCATTTTCGTTGCAAAACTCAATAAAAGCGAGATTATCAAATTCTCCACCATGATCACTTCTAATGGCTGTAATGGAGTATCCTTTTTCATTTTGAAACTTTTTTGTGAAAATGTTTAAAGGTTTTTAGAGCTTCATCTTTAAGACTTAAGAAAAGAACCCAATTAAATCTAGAGAAATAATCAACAATATCGAAAGTATAGTGTTTTCCACCTAAACTAGCATTTCTTGATGGTCCAAAAAGATCAACGTGAAGCAATTGAAGTGGTTTTGTAGCTGATGAGTGCAATTTGGATTTAAATGAATTTTTTTACTTGTTTACCAAATTGACATACATAGCGAATTTTATCTTTTTCAAACTTCAAATTTGGTAGACCTTTGACAAAACCATTTTTGGAGATTTTTGAAAGGAGATCAATGTCAACATGACCTAGTCTTCAATACCATAGCCAAGTACCCACTTTCAAACTTATTAAACATTTTTCATCATTTTCAAAATCAATATTTATGATATAAACATCTTTGCTTCAACTTCCTATAAATATTAACTCCTTAAATGTAGTATCCTTAATGAGACATTTAGAATAATCGAATTTAATATGATAACCTTTATCACATAATTGACTAATACTAAGTAAATCATGTTTGATGTTATCTACCAGTACATTTTCAATGGAAGGAGAGAGATGATTACCAATGCTTCCAATTCCGATGATTTTTCCCTTTGCATTGTCTCCAAATGTGAGATGACCTCCATCTTTCCTTTTGAAGTTCGATAGTAGAGTTCTATCTCCGGTCATGTGCTTTTTTGAACACCCGCTATCCAAGAACCATTTACTCGTTATCTTCTTCGATACCTACAATAGTAATTCAACTTTTGATTTTTTGTACCCATACAAGCTTGGGTCCTTGATAGTTAGTTTTAGTAGATCATCGAGTCCACTTGTTTTCAACGTGTAGCTTCTTTTTTGTTAGACAATTGTAGGTAATATGTCCATCCTTGTTGTAAAAGTTACAAGTAGTTTTTGAGGGAATTGTATTTGAGGCTTTGACAAATAAATTTTTGAGATTTTAAAATATTAATTTTAAAACGAGCACCTCGCTCTGATACCAATTGATAGTCCAAGAACAGCTAAGCAAGAGGACGGATGAATTGGTTTTTTAACACTTTTTCGAAACTTTAATCTAAAATTAAGCAAGTAATAACTAGATAGATTAATTCAAGTAATAAGTATGAATATGAACGCAATAAGTAAAGAGAGATAGAAAATGCAAATGTTATAATTATGAAGATTTCATCCAACGCAATGATCTACGTCCTCCGTTACCAAGCTCTCCAACACAAACAAGGCCAATTTTACTATGTTGATTGACTTGTGGTGCAATCCAACCCTTTATAAAGCTTCCGATGACTTGCAATCAAGGAGCATCGATTCTTATACAATGTTGAGATTTATGAGACCTCAACACGACCCACAAGTTTGAAGAAAATTGATTTTACAAATTGAAAATTTTCTCTTAACAAATGATATGATCACAATTAAGTACCAAGAGAGAAATATGCTAACACTTTAATAAATAGTAATGAATAAAGTTCAAGTGTTAGGTATGAAAACTTGATGTGTAGAATGATTTTCAAAAGTTTTTCAAAGCAAAAATAATTTTATGATAATAAATGAGATGAGAAATCAATACAATTTTGCTCAAAGAATCTCACTTGAATGCTCTTAAGTTGTAATAATAAATGGTAAGTGAGTTGGTATTTATAGCAGTTGAAAACATAAATTTTCTGTCGAACTGGACAATCATCCGGACGACTAAAAAATTGCCGTTGCATGTCAAAATTAGAATGGTTGGTTTTTCAATCGTTGTGGCCGAACCAGACGTTCGGTTCGTTATCTGGACGTCCAGATGGTCAAAACTTTGGCCCCTCTTTTTTGTTTATTTGCAACAAATAAGTTTTTTTCATAACATTTTTACTTGATTTTTCAAAGTAAGCGATGCTAAATAGGATTACAAATTAAGTTGAAATTCTTACATTTGAAAAATATTTTTAGTGTAAACGTTTAACGAAGTGAATTTTTATTGTGCATAAACAAATTCGCCACTTGAGCTTTTAAATGAGTCATTGCTAGGGATTGAAGTATTTTACCTTTACAAGTGAGTTCAAACATATAGTTCTAATATCTTCGATTGATTTGGTGCGAGTGCACGATTTGTTGCTCGATTTTGAATTTGACGTAAGTGCTCGATTTGTCTTCAATTGTGAATGCTCGATTTCCACCTTGAGCTTTCTTGATCGTCACCTTCACGTCCTTTGGTAGCAATTGTTTTGTCTTCAATTTGATCAAGTTCACAACACATAAAAGTGAAGACTCGAATACAAATGTTAGCGATAAAAATATTTTCTTTGTTATAATCAAAATATGAGATCAACCATAGGTCAACACTCAAGCTCTCCAATCTTCTGTTTCACCCATGCAGTAGCATTGTCGTCTTGGTCATCATCTCTTTCTAATTTAATGGTTAATCCTTCTTTCTATTGTGTTTTCCACTTCTCCACAATACTCGTTACCTCTCGAGGTTTTGGGGCCTGTTTGTTATGGTCATCACTTTGGTCCTGATCATGACAAACTTGACTCTAGCTCCGTGAAATGCATTTTCCCTGGTTACTCCCAAACACAAAAGGGGTATCGTTGCTACAATCCTTCCCTGTAACGCTATTTTATAGATGCAGATGTCACTTTAGACGAGTCAACACCCTATTTTTCTATTCATAGTATGTAACCAGAATCCACTAGGGAACTCATTTGCTTACCCATCCATATCTACCAGTTGGTAGTTCTCCCGGACTAGACTCGTCTCTATCTACTACACCAAAGTTGTCTGCTCTTGAAGAACCACCTCATCCTTTACAAATTCATCCTCGACAATCTAAGTCATCGACGTCTGCAGTCCCATTCGTCACCTTACCATCTACAAATCTTGTATCTATCATCTGTTCTGATCTTGAGCCATTGCTTATTGCTTTTCGTAAAGGTAAACATACTTGTGTAACTAAAGATCCTATCAGCCACTTTGTCACATTTGATTCGTTGTCACCTTCGTTTTCCTATTTCACATCCTGGCTTTCTAGTGTTTTTGTACCAAAGACAGTGACATGAGCTTTATTCGATCTTGAGTAGCAACGTGTTGTGGAATTAGAAATGGCAGCCTTGCATGAGAATAAGACTTGGGACTCGATCCTTCACCACCTGGAATACATCATGTTGGTAATAGATGGATCTTTGTTCCGAAGTTTAATCTTGACGGAACTGTTGATCAATTGAAAGCTTGATTGGTTGCTAAAGGTTACACACATGCATATGGCATTGATTATTATTAAACATTCTCTCCAGCTGCTAAGATCTCTTCTATTCGCATGTTGATATCTATTATTGTTAATCTTGATTGGTCACTATACGATGTCGGATTAAAAACTCTTTCAGCTCGAATGTCTGATTTTCGTCCATTAGTACAATCCTAGAGTGTTTTTTTTTTTTAATTCTACATAATTTTTTGGATGACTATGTCAAATTTTCATTGTCAAATTCCATTGTTCAAGGGTCTGTTTTAACATTTTTATTTTTAGTTAGTTTAAGGATAATTTTATCTTTTACAGTTTTTTAGTTTTAATTGAATTTTTTCAGTTTCCTTATTTATTTAAATTTATCTATAGAATTAGAATCTCATTTGAATTAGGATTTATTTTGAGTCCTCAAACAAGTGTTTAGGACTTTTTAAATTAGATATTTTTTCTTGATTAATAAGATATTTTAGTTTCTTCGTTAAGTGGTTGATTACAATATTTATTTGGTGGATTTCAAATAGTTATCACATATGTTCGAGCGAAATTCGAGCAAACACCCGTTCGTTTGTTACGAACTAGACACTTTTATTATTATTTTCGTTTTCGCGTTGCATCAGGTGGTATCAAAGCAGGCCTTTTACCATCTCTATATCTTTGATTTATACCCATTGGCGATGTACCAATTACTAGAGCAAATTTGGACATCCAAAATCGACGACTTGAAGATCTTACTACTTAGATCGGATAGACTCTTCAATTGTTGTTACGAGTTGTTGGAAATAATAGGCAGAATCATCAACCGACAATAAGGAAATCAACCATGAACGGATCGTGGAGCATGTATTTCGGAGAGAAAATAACAGGAGACTTGCAGTAGAAGAAAATGAATCGGATGTCTGAGATAAGGAAGACGAAGAATATATCAATGAAGTTTTAAGAGAAGAAAAAGGAGATTTTTATGTATTGTAGAGACAATCTTATGCTCACTCAAGTAAGGAGATTTAACTCAGTGTAAAGAGGTCTTTCAGGCCAATGATACTGTTTGCTATTTGATCATAGACAATTACAGTTGTAAAAATCTAATCACGAAGAAGCTGGTGCATCATCTGAAGCTACTAAACGAACAACATTCGGATCCTTATCAGTTGGATAGATTAAGAAAGGTTCGTCTATTTAGGTGACTCAAATTTGATGGTGTAAATTACCCATCAGAGGATAAAGACCATAAATAAATGTTTGCTTAGCCCCTGTTTAGTACGCATTATAATTTTCATCATCATTCATCTACTCATTTTCAACCACACATTCTTCGATAAAATAATATTTTTCATCACATCAATAACTTTTCATTCTTTTTCGACCACACATTCTCCATCAATCTACTATTTCAGAATACATTCTTCCAAAATAATGTGGCTCAAACACACCTTAATCACAAACATGCTTGTATACATCTTACAATTTCCCAAATCCATTATTTTTCTCACCCTTGAACCAACCGCATCAATTGCAGAACCACCAATACTCCATTGTAAGGAATCTGGAAACAAACAATCAAATACATAACCTCTAAGGTAAAAAGGATAATGGCGTAGACAAAAAGTATGTTGGACTATTAAAGCTCTCCTAAATCACTTATCTTTAATGCCTAGAAGTTTTTAGCAACCTTATGTCCCCGCCAATGTCCAAACTGGGAATTTTGCATCTTTATCCCTTAAATTATATATAATTCCACCCACACACTCATCAACATCGTCACCACCTTTCTCCAAGATGAGGAGAGGGAAAGAGAAGGGGATGAATGCACAAAGAAATTGAAGAAATTGAATTTTTTAAGGGAAAACTGTAGTGGAACCATGCGCGCGTAAGAGAAGATAAGGGAAGAATTTCTAAGACTATATTACCCTTCATTTTTTAAGTCTCTGTTTGAGCCCCCATTATTTTTTTCATTTTCATTTTTTACTTATTTTCAACGTTACTTATTTTCAACGCACATTCTTCAATAAAATAATATTTTCTATCATATCAATAATTTTTCCTTCTTTTTAATTCATATATTCTCCATCACATCACTTCAAACAAAAATATTCTCTCATTTTAATGTGCACCAAACGGGCTCTAAAATAAAATTGGCTTTTTGTGTTCAGTTAAAGGAGATATTGACGCTAAGTGGATGGAAGGTCTTTTTGGCAATTAAGGTGAAAGTGCCAAAAAAATAGAAGGTAAGGACGATTTACACAATATTATTGAAAGGTAAGAATTTTTTGCACTAATTACTTTATAACATAATGCTGCGTAACCCTAGTGGAAATGAATACCAATAAAATAGAGCACGAGCTAAAAATGTGGAGTAATGTTATTAGTTATAAATACAGTCTAAGTGGCTCTAAATGATATGTTGATGAAAACTTATTTAATTTCACATATCATTTAATGTCACATTAACGTCACCTAAATTGTGTTTATAACTGGATGAATAGTATTACTAAAAAATGTGAGGTCAGCAACCTGCTTAAAGTCCAAGTGTTAAACGCTCATTGGCTCTCTCTCAAAAATTTCATATGATAAAAATCCGAAAATTGCATAATCTCTGTTTTCCCTTCAGAAGAAATGGAACTCTGAACTCAAATTTCTACAAACACAAACAACAAATTTCTCTGTAATTCATAAAAATGGCGGCTGTAACTTCACTTTCTTTCAGTTCGATTAGTCTATCCAAGTTTCCAATTCCTTCGGCGCGTAATTTGGCTTCCAATTTCGATGCTTTCAAGTTTCGGAGCACGATTTCAACTCGCCATTCGTTTAATCTTCGAGTTTCGACGAGTTCACGAGTGGTAATTCATTGCATGTCAACTTCCACAGGCAAGTTTGAGGCCATTGCGGAATTATAGTAGATTTTGTGAAAAAAAATGTGGTCTTTTCTATTTAAACTAAGTATTTTTCACCGGTCAGAGTGGGAGTACGGCTTTAATTTTTGGAGGAAGGTAGAAATTTTAGTGAGCTCAATACAATGCTGAACTTATTATTTGCTTAATTCTATAGTTAATTGACTTTGAATTTTCACTTATTGAATCGACACCTGTTAGTAGCATTTTGGGCCGAAATTTTTGTACCTTTGCATTATCAATTTAATGGTTCAATTGAGTAGTTTCTGTTAGTGAATTGACAATTTAAGATTGCGACAATTGAAACAAGTGTTTATATTAGCTATAACAGTTAGGTGTAATTTATGCTCGTCCACTCATACCTTGCACGAATATGATAGATACTGTGCAATGGAATTGTTTATTGAAGGATGACATTTCTAGATTTTTATAATTTAACTGATCTGATTCAGGCCTCCATCTTTCAGTTTTCCCCTTGAAAATATGTGTTTTTACTTCATTTACTGATTAAATTCCAGATAATAAACTCCTGCTATTTGCTTTGGGTGCTTGTTGTTTTCAGATGTACCTACTGTGTCTGAGACGAAGCAAAATTTCTTGAAAGCATATAAGAAGCCGGTTCCAAGTATATACAACACTGTATTGCAAGAGCTGATAGTACAACAACATTTGATGCGGTACAAGAGTACATATCGATATGATCCTGTGTTTGCACTTGGTTTTGTTACCGTGTATGATCAGCTCATGGAGGGCTACCCAAGCGATGAGGATCGATACACTATTTTTAAAGCTTATATTATGGCTCTAAATGAGGACCCTGATCAATATAGGTATGTCTTAAACATCCCTTAACCCTTAATTTGTTTTCGCGACTGGTGATGAGAATCAAATAGAGTCAATGCTTATTTGGACTAGTTTCATTTTAGTTGTCTTGTAGTGTAAATACGGAAAATTTATATAGCTGATGTGATACTACTTATTCACCAAGTCTGATAAATAGAACATTTCAGAAAGCCAGAACATCATATAAATGTTGGTTATGTTCTACGAATCATACTGCTAATTGTGGAAAAGAGAGATGTTTATATAGCCTTTGCGTAATTTCATTGTTACAGTTGAAATAATATGTACCTACTTGTAGTTCTTGTTATAGTTAGGGACTAAAGTGTAAATATTTCCTTTTTCATTTTCTTTCTTCCCTATATGTCTAAGTTTTATCTAATGAAAGGATTAAGATTTTGAGTCTCAATACTCTCTACTTGGTATCAGAGCTCCAGGTTAACCGGAACCCTAGCCGGCGCCTTCTAACACCGGTGGCGTCGTTGACGCGTTTTTTCTTCGGAACCCTAGCCGGCGCCTTCTACCGCCGGTGGCGCTTTGACGCGATTCCTTCCCTTTCCTCGCGAGCTGTGTTTTCTCTGCGAGCCGTCCCTTCCTCGTGACATTTTCTGCGAGTTGTTCCTTTCCTCGCGACTGTACCTCGCGAGCCGTCTCTTCCTCGCGAGCCGCCTGTACCTCGCGAGCCAGCTCTTCCACGCGAGCCGCCTGTTCCTGCGAGCCAGCTCCCTTTCTCACTAGCCGACTTGTCTGCTGCAGCCGTGTTTTTTTTTCCCCTTTTGTTTCCTGCAGCTTTCTCTTCTCTGAAGCAGGAATACCACAATAAAGGTACTAACAGCCCTCCTCTGGATTGTTATATGCTTCACGTTGAGCACGGGTATCGATTGATATTGTGACCTTGTCTGGGTGTTTCCTTTGTCGCACACGTTTCACTCTAATGGCTGATAATAAGGTGGTTACATCGTTAATTCATGAGACATCATCCCCGATTCACATTAAGTTAGATGGTACTACCTATCGTGTGTGGTCAAAATTATTAGAGATGCATATTACTGGCAGGAAGGAAAGAACCCACGTTTTTGGTGAACTAACTGTTCCTAAAGAGAGTGATAGTAGTTATGGTGAATGGGTGGCTGATGATGCTATTGTTAAGTCTTGGCTTATAAACTCTATGATCGATGTTCTTGTGACCCATTTTGTTCAGTTTGACACCGCTAAAG
>CAIGRQ010175371.1:0-13167 GCA_903798375.1 Fraxinus sp. D2006-0159 | reverse complement strand
GAATGAATGCCCTCACATTGTTGTTGGAATACCTGGGAGGATACTTGCACTAGCAAGAGACAAGGACCTTTCTTTGAGGAATGTGAGGCATTTCATACTGGATGAATGTGATAAGATGCTTGAATCTCTTGGTATGCCACATGGATAATATCTATATTAAGTCTCTTCTTGCAACCAATCTAGGTCCCCTCTAATTTCAGTCATCCGTGAGGAATGCTTTTGTTTTTCTTAATAATCTGGTTGTATTTCCTCCCAGATATGAGGAGAGATGTCCAGGAGATTTTCAAGATGACCCCTCATGACAAGCAAGTAATGATGTTTTCGGCTACACTCAGCAAGGAGATACGACCAGTTTGCAAGAAATTTATGCAAGATGTAATTTCCTGTGGCCAGTTCTACTTGAATTTTAGAAGTCTGCAATTTTACCATTATTCCAGCTTTCGGCTGGCGATATCTGGTCTAGAATGCAGTGGTTCAAGCACTGTATTCTTTCCCATCTCATGTGTCAATTTATCCTACTGATACGACATAATGCTTGATTTGAAAAGTTCTGATGGAAAGGAAAATACGAGTCGTCTTGGAGTAAAGGCAGTTTACAACCAGTTTTTTTCTTCACTTAGTGTGCCTTTAGTCAATGCCTCTTGAGTGTTCTTTTTGTTTGAATTTTTTCGTATGTTCGGAGGATGAGTTATGGAACAAGGGTTGAATGAATGCCCTCACATTGTTGTTGGAATACCTGGGAGGATACTTGCACTAGCAAGAGACAAGGACCTTTCTTTGAGGAATGTGAGGCATTTCATACTGGATGAATGTGATAAGATGCTTGAATCTCTTGGTATGCCACATGGATAATAACTATATTAAGTCTCTTCTTGCAACCAATCTAGGTCCCTTCTAATTTCAGTCATCTGTGAGGAATGCTTTTGTTTTTCTTAATAATCTGGTTGCATTTCCTCCCAGATATGAGGAGAGATGTCCAGGAGATTTTCAAGATGACCCCTCATGACAAGCAAGTAATGATGTTTTCGGCTACACTCAGCAAGGAGATACGGCCAGTTTGCAAGAAATTTATGCAAGATGTAATTTCCTGTGGCCAGTTCTACTTGAATTTTAGAAGTCTGCAATTTTACCATTATTCCAGCTTTCTGCTGGCGATATCTGGTCTAGAATGCAGTGGTTCAAGCACTGTATTCTTTCCCATCTCATGTGTCAATTTATCCTACTGATACAACATAATGCTTGATTTGAAAAGTTCTGATGGAAAGGAAAATACGAGTCTTCTTGGAGTAAAGGCAGTTTACAACCAGTTTTTTTCTGCACTTAGTGTGCCTTTAGTCGATGCCTCTTGAGTGTTCTTTTTGTTTGAATTTTTTCGTATGTTTGGAGGATGAGTTATGGAACAAGGGTTTAGGAGTTAAACCTAAGCAGTGTCATTCTGGAATTTATAATCAGTTTCTTTCTAGTTTTTGTTGAGCGATGGTGGATTCCAGATGATCTGAGCAATAAAGTAACTGCAAGGAGACGAATCAGATGGAATGGAACCTCGATTTGTGGGGGATGTTCATCCATCATTCATTTCGTTGTGGATACCATTAGCTTCAGGCGGGCACCTAATAAGCTTTACTGTGATATTTCTTCCTGCAGCCTATGGAAATTTATGTGGACGATGAGGCCAAGTTGACCCTTCATGGTCTTGTACAGGTTTGTCTCTTAGCATTTGGAATGTCCTATTTGCTCTTTTAAATTCTATTTTTTTACTTGAAATCCACCTAATTGCAGCACTACATCAAATTGAGCGAGCTGGAGAAGAACCGGAAGCTGAATGACTTGTTGGATGCACTGGACTTTAATCAAGTCGTCATCTTTGTCAAGAGCGTGAACAGAGCAGCGGAGCTTAATAAGTTGCTCGTGGAGTGTAATTTTCCGTCTATATGCATCCACTCTGGCATGTCTCAGGAAGAAAGGTTTGATAAATTTAAATATTATAAATATCTTTTTGTTAAAATGTATTGTGATTTTTTAACCAAATTTTTGTTCCTTTATTAGAGTTACATAACAATGGCAAATTTGTGAAATTGCTGTAATGAAGGTTTTAAAACAATATGCTGGTGTGATTAACGGTTGGAAATAATTATGTTGTATGCGTTTACTTCAAACCTTCAACAGATGCACATATAGAGAATCCTATAGTCAAATCTGGTTTGTTTCTTTATTACGTTGGATGAGCTAAGTCGATATAAAGTAACAACTGATTTTGCTTGGTGTCAAATTTAAGCCATGTGGGGCCTTGCATTAGTTTGATTATTGTTTGTTAAATATGATTATTTGGTAGAGTGGTTTTCATTTTCATTCAATGCCTTTTTCCTGACTTGTGTTCAATGTAACAATTGTTCATTTTTCTCAATGGCTTGGAAATGTGTAGATTGACACGCTACAAGGGCTTCAAGGAGGGGCATAAGAGGATTCTTGTGGCAACAGATTTGGTTGGTAGAGGAATTGACATTGAAAGGGTCAACATTGTCATTAACTATGACATGCCGGATTCTGCGGACACTTACCTGCACAGGGTACTTGTTTTATTATTTCATTAAGCCCCTTTTGCTTAGATTAAAATCGGATTTTAGTAGATTTTGATAAAAGTTAATAAAATATATGGTTAAAGTTATTTGTTGACTTTGGCTTGAGATTAAAATCTTCATCAAACAGGGGCTAATATCTGCTGTTTTAGTATCTCTGAGCAATTTGTCCTTGCGTTCTTTTGTTTTCATTTTCAACTTAATAGGTGGGAAGGGCTGGACGTTTTGGTACAAAAGGTCTTGCTATCACATTTGTATCGTCTACTTCAGACTCCGATGTTCTCAATCAGGTACGTGGTTGATATATATTGAGTTTGCATTTATTCTTGGCTGCTTACATGTTCTGCTGCCTTGGCTCCATAATTTGTGCAGGTTCAGGAGAGGTTTGAAGTGGATATAAAAGAGCTTCCTGAACAAATTGATACATCTACATACAGTAAGTTGTTTATCTTTTAGCAATGTTATACTCACATATATTGTCTGGACATGTCCCTTTTTTTGTCCTTCCATTTGTGAAATACTGGTAAACATTTAAAACTTACCTTTAGGTTATCCATGGGCTCAAAATCATAAGACAGTATTCCTAATGTTACTCGAGGTGGCTCTTACTCTTTTTTCCCTTATTGAGTTGGAAACTGGTTTCACTTTACCTGTTGTCCATTTGTGTAGACGCTTTTGGATTACTCGAAGGAAATTTAAGCCCCTGTTTCTCTCTTTAAATTAAAACTGTTATTTCTCATACTCATTTTCAACCACACATTCCCACAATAAAATATTTTGCAAGTAGATCCAAAACTTTTCCCTACTTTTTAATCGCACATTTGCCAAAAAATCACTCTTCAAAATATCATTTCCCCCTAATCTCTCTTTATAATGGTGCTATCAAACATGGACAAATGTTGTTTAGCAAATTAAAAGATGGTGTGTTAGTTTATGTATTTCTAATAATCAAAATCAGAATAAGATGAAAAATTCTGTGAATGTGTATTTGAGAGGCTATAGATAGTCCTCCAGTTAGACTAATCCTATTTTTGTTTTGCATGCCTGACCTTATAACTTTTTCTCTTCACATTCTAGTATCTTTTCTTTCAAGACACAAGTACTGTTATCTATAGAGTAAAATGTTCGTTCACACTATACTTTGGCCTGATGCAGTGCCTGCTTAGTCTGAGGACAAGGTCTTTCTGGCAGATGCACGTGTCAATCGTAAAAGAAGGGGGAAGCTGTTTATCTATTTGTTAATAAGCTCTTGTTCTTGAATCTGTTGAATGTATGAACTACTAGTTCGTTGGAAGAAATTGAGGCTCTACTATTCCATCTTCACTGAGTTTCAAGATTATTGTACACCTAATGATCTACTAGGTATTTTCACCTTTGCAGACAGATTGTTTTTGCATTTTCTACAAGTGATTCTACAGTAATATCTCTGAATTTGTTCAAAGTTGGTTTTATTTTATATTATTTAGCTTAAAAGAGTTGCTTGTCAAGTTTTGTATTGGAAGAGTAATATCTTGTGCCATGGCCAAATTTTGAGTCATGAGCCGTCAGTCTCAGGTTTTCTGAATAAGAACATGGAATACCTCTGCAGATGTGGACCACTGATGAGTTACTTGTACCTATAGTGTTATATCATGTTTCTTATTCTATCGGATAGGTGTCGTTCCCTTTGAGCTTAATTTTCTGTTTTCTGAGCTTGATCTATTAAAAATTAATTGGTTCAAAGGCACTGTTGGATTACAAAAGATACTTGTACAGGGCCCTGTATAAGTACAGGGTGCCAACTGGCCCCTGTCACTACAGGGCTGTTTTTGAATAATGTTACTGAGTTCAATTGTGGTTATAATCCTTATGGACACTAATGAGGCATCAAATGGTTGGGTAAATGAAAGGTGTGATAAAATGACTTGTTTTATTTAACCTATCATTTGATGTTATGAAGTTATAAATTCAGTGGGGTTTAATAATATTACTCAATTTTTTTTGCTAGATTGTCACGTCAATACTGGATAGAGTTTAAACCCCCCCCTAAACAGCCAATACAGTTAAACAATTGGTTCCCTGGCAAAAGGCCCTGTAGAAGTGGCTTAACTCTAAATATGCTAATTCTCATGGATTACAATCATGCTTCATGCATATTTGTTTTTACATCATTTTTTGATACATAATTGGACAGTTTTGGAAAAAAAAAATCTCACATTCTCAAACACTCTTTGAATTTCAGTAGTGTAAAGAAAGATGAAAACTAAAGGATGTACACTTCACATTATTCCATGGATTATACATTGCATTAGCTTAAAGGAAATTACCCTATAGATTGTCAACAGACAAACAACTCTTGAAACTTATCATAATAGTTAGTCGTAAGATGTTTGGCTAAGTTCGAAAGCTCTTTTTGGTCTCCATATAGAGATGTACTTACTGTGATAGCTTGTAATGATTTTTCTCTCTCTTTGTCGAGCCTTGCAATTGAAATTTTAATGAATTCTAATGAATATCGTGAATTTGAATAGACTTTAATCGAATTCATAAGAATTTTATTAAAAATGATGAAATTTCAAGAGTTTCTATTGTCTATGTTTAGACTTGAAATTCATCAATATTTTTTTGAAATCCTTATAAATTAATTAGTTATCGAGGATATCCAGATTTTAATGGATTTCATTTAAATTTATTAAAACCTTAATCTGGAACACTTAAATTTTAATTTGGAAAGCTTAAATTTGCAATAACTTTTAAAATATATTAAAATTCTAATTGAGGACACTAAATAAAACAAATATATAGAGAAGTAACTCCTCACATTTATAAGATTCTTCTTACCAACCATCGCATGCAACTGACCAAACGATGATGTCTCATGTTTGGTATGTTGTACTTAAAAACAAACAGATTCGATCTTAACAAAGGTGACAGCAAAGGTGACAGCAGATTAGCACTTCTCCTCAGTAGGGGAACCCTTACTGGCAACCATTTCGGTCTGTAAATTCTTCTCAGCTGTATGTGATCTGTACCATGCAGCACAAAAAAGATAAATCCCAAAGTCGATGAAACTTAGTATGGCCAAGAGGCCATAAAAACAATCAAGTCTCCCATTATTTATTCTGTCCCCAACCCACCCATTTCTTCCACCATATGTTGTCACTTTCTTAACAATGGATACCAAAAGGCTACTGAGAAAGAATCCAAAGGCAAGAGTTGTTAAAAATATGCCAGTGCTCATTGTTTTCATCCCTTTTGGTGATTGGGTTATGAAGAAATCTAACTGCCCTGTGTATATAAATGCTTCTCCAGTGCCCACAAGGATAAATTGTGGGATCAAAATGAAGACACTTAAGGGTAGAGTTTGGGTGTTTCGACCCAATTTCGTCACAATTGACAAGCGTTTCTTCTCTGCAAGTGCTGCAACTGCCATGCCTAGTGCTGATAAGAATAGACGTAAGCCTATTCTTTGTAGATTTGTGAAACCTGCATACAAGTAACAATATTTGTCATGTTCAGTCACGGTAATGCAGAAGAAAAGAACAGCAAAGTTCGAACGAAATATCTTAATGGATTAGTTAAGATGTTGGTTAACTGTATTCCGAAACATAGTGTCTGTAGACTGTATATTGGGAAGTAGCACTCTCAGGTTCATGTCTTTTGCAAGTTCTCCTCTATTTTTGTCCTACTAAATCTTTCAATTAATGGACGGGGTATGGGTCGCTGCCAAACGGACAAACCTCACGCCTAGGCCCTCACGAGTTTCGGTATTCAATAAAAAAAATAAATCCAATCTGATTTATGCCAAACAATATGCGGAGAACTTCAATGATGGTGGAAAATTTATAGTTACCTGGTTTTCCTTTCCATTTTTTCCATAAAGGAATGATTAAACGGTCATAAACTGCCAAACTGATTAATATGGCCGATACAAAGAAGACAGTTAAGGAAGCAGATGGAATTTGGAAACTTCCAATGTTTCTTTTCATTGTAGAGGCTTGTTCTACAGAGAATGTAATCATTTGGGCATATGTTGTCCAAAATATAATTGTAGTTGCCCAAATTGGTAAAAGTCTGATCATCATTTTCACTTCCTCTACCTTTGTTACAGAAGAAATACACCATGGATTTGGAGACATAATATTGTTTGTTGTATGGTCTTCTTTCATGATCACTGCAGCCTTGTCCAAGAACCTGTAAATGCACAAGGTGATGTTAGAAGATCATGAAAGTACGTGTTTATGTCTTTTTTGGGATAGCTGTAACTCCTCGACTCCTTTGTTCGTTGTACGACCCAAATGCCAGGAGGGGTGCCGGGCTGTGCCACGAGAAGGCTCTAGGAGTTACGACTAACTGGAAAAAGACATCTTCAATGTGCAACGGACATCACTGCAATCCCCAATGCAACTGATGTGATTACGATGGATTTGCATTTGATCACACTTTAGAAAAAACTTTACAAGCACTTTCCTCTTTAGGGCGTGTTCGGTAGAGATTAAAATCGGATTAAAATTGAAAAATTAGCTGTTATTGTTGACTTCTACTAGACAAGTGGGATCCAATAACGACTATATTTTCAATTTTAATTGAATTTTAAGCTCGGCCAAACATTAGTATTCTTTCCAGGTGGGCTGTACCAGGTCTGGCCCACTCGCACCGGTCTGGAAGAAGTATGCAGGCTGTGCTGGTGTGTACGCATCGGTCCACCTCAGAGCAGGCCGGATGCTTTATACCTCTATTTGTACATCATATGTTACGGAGGAATAGTAGTTAATTAGTGACCATCATGCTAACTTTCCCCATTCGAATTTCGAATTCTTATGACTGAGTCTGAGCATCATTCGTGCCAAAGGCATACTTGATAAAACACGAGATAAACATATAAGTTGATAGTGTCCGTAGAACATCGTATGACTTACCTGAACTGACCCGACTGACGAATCCTTAAACCCTCCGGAGCTGTTTCATACAACAAATTCTCATTTGTAGGGACATGGACATCTCTCTTTCTAACAGCAGCCACTAAAACCTGTAAAATATGCACTACAGGACTTCCTGCACATTTCTTATATCTGTATTTTCTTGTTCCAGCCAGGAATATCAAAATTGCTGTAAACATGGACACAGAACAAATACCATAACCCAAACTCCGGCCCAATTCATCTTGAATGTAAACAAGAACTGTAACAGCCAACAGTGTTCCCAGGCTAACAAAGAAAAAGAACCTCCCAAAAAAGAGATTCATTTTTGCCTTTTCCTTTTCGTCATTTTCGTCAAATTGATCTGTTCCAAAACCTGATACACTTGATTTTAGGCCACCAGTTCCTGCTGCTATAAGAAATAGAGATGCATATAGAATTGACATTTGAGATCCTGTTGCTTGTTTACACAGGGTGGGCGATTCTGCATGGCAAACAGGTGGACGAAGCTGTGGAAGCTTTGTTGATATAGCTAACATGCCTGTACCCTAATTCACCAAATTACAAAATAAATGAGTTTTTCTTCTGAGTTCTTTGAACGAGAATTGTGTGTGATAGGAATATTTCAAGACCCGTATTAGGCTGTTAAAGGACAGAATATTTGATGAATATAGCAGAAACGAGATGGAGTACAACGTATAAGATAAGAAACAAGAGCACACCCCGACAACTGGAGGTGGCTCTGATTAAGGATAAATTAAGGGAATGGCGACTTAAGAGGGTTGAGACATATTTTGCGTAGTCTATGTAGAATAGTCCAAAACTAACATGATCCATTGTAGTTGCTAAAGATCTAGTTACATTTAGATCATTCAGTAGATCTAGCAATGTCCCGAATAGGTAGAACGCGTAAAAGACTTCATGTAGCTGCCATAAATTTATACTGAACTCTGTCATATAATAATTAGTGGAAAATGCTTACAAGGGTCTGGACAAGTGCAAAAATTGCAATTGTTCTGTATCTGCCCAAAAAAGAGTCTGCAAGAAATCCCCCAATCAAACACAGAAGAAAAGAGGTTCCCATAAAATCTGTTACAATATTAGCTGAAGTAGCACTTGGGAGATGCATTGTCCCAATCAAATATGTCACAAGGTTTACTGCTATTCCCATTGTAGATAGCCTTTCACAGAATTCTATTCCTGGAAATAAAAAAAAGTCGAAGAGGAATATGAAAACTCAATAAATTATAATGAACAAACAGTTGAGATTCAAGAGTGAACCTATGAACAAATTCATATATTTGAAAAAGAAAAGAGGGGGGGAAAAATCTGGGGTGGAATCAGAACCTAAGATGAGAGAAGCAGGTATCCAGCCACCAGTTTTGGACTTGTCAGCTGGGAATCCTTTGTAGTCTAATGCATTTGCTGCAGAAGAAACAATCTTTTCCTCCTGTTTACAAAAGATACAGATGAAAAAAGAAATTCTGATAAAATAATTCATTTGTTAATTATAATTTTATTATGAATTTTTTTTCCAAAAGAAATGTAATTTAAAGGCTAAAGATTTATACCATGTCTCAGAAATTCAGAAAGATAGCGCTGAGAAAAGATATGTGTGGAATTCTTTCTCAGTCTCCTCTACTTCATTGGCTGGTTGTTCTTGGAGTTCTTATATAGGCAAAATATTTGATATCCAAGCATGGTTTGTATGGTTCTTGGAGCTCTACAGACTCTTTAGTGGCAGACCATATTGCTGAACATGGATTTTTTTGGGATGGTTTTTGAGTATTTTCAAATCAAACCTTTTAAAAGATTTGGAAACCAAACAAAAATTTTCATTTTCCAAATGAGATTAAATCAATCCATTTTTTTGTGGTTCGATTAGATTTTAGACCAATCATGCTACATAAACATCAAAGTTGACATAAAACTTGACATAATGTCACTTGTCATTTTATTATTGGATAGTTTAAAACACAATCAAATTTTAGATCCAATCATCCACTGTCACATGCAATTACGTCATTTTTTTGTCAAAAGAAAAGTAACTTTATCCATACTTGTAGACGATGGGAGTGGAGGACAGCCTGAGAAAGAAGCGATCACAAGTTCAGTCTAGCACTCGACATTGCCCTATAAAAAAGAGTATGAACGACAAAAATGTGCAATCTATATGATCAATATCGTAAAAATCACAGTAGTGGACGAGCCATAAGTGACGTACAACATTAACCTATGTAATATTATTCGTTGTTTTCCCATATTGGAGGTAGCTTTGTTATCACTTTTCGAAAATTATAAAGAAATTACTTCATGCAGATTCTTGGACATCTCACTTAAAATTATAAAGAAATTACTACATTCAGGTGAATTATAATTATTGGAAAGAAAAAAAGCAACTTAAAAGCAATAACATCAATAATTGATTTTGGGTTTGAATCTGCACTCACTCCAAAGCGTCTACCATCTTAATGCTTTTTCTGTCCCACAAAAGATTCCATTCGAAATCAGTCCTTTTAATCAAACCTTTAATTCAATTTCATCATGAATTATTATTTACTTCGCGTAACCAGCGTCAATGTAATTATGATATATAGATATGAAGTATTTGACAAAAACAACTTGGAATATGTTTTAGAAAGGAAAAAAAAATAAAAAATTATATGTATAATCTTGTAATTATTTCAATAATCAGATAAAAGAAATTTAAAAAAAGCATCCATTCAATGCTCAAAATAGTGAAATTAAAGTTTAAATTTGATTCATTTTGCTGTTAGAAAAAACTTCTACTTTCATCGAACAAATAAATATTTATGATTTTTTTTTTCGACAAACTTCAAGTTGTTAAATTATTTATTTCTTGACTTCAAATAAATGTCGATCATTATCGTCAACATCTTTCATTACTATCAATATCATAGTGAATGAAATGACCCCATTTTCGGTACTTTTGAAAGCAAATGTAGATTATTGAAATAATTTACTAACATAATGGTTAAGAATTAAGCTTTGTTTCCAGATATATTTAACGTGTTTGTTGACAAAAGAAGATGTGTAAAAAAATGATTGGATATCATTGTTGTTTATATTTTTTAAACAGTCCAGTGAACTTCCACTACGTGGACATTCTATCATCCAAGATGTCGTTGAAAATGTTGACGTAGCATGATTGAATTGTTAACTAGTCTCCCATTTGTCAATTTTTCCACTTGGCCTTCTTATTATTAATTTGTCGAGCACTTCTTTTATGAATTTTTCTTTTGTTCACTTATTCCACAGACAACTTAGCAAATAATTTCTTAATGTAATCATGACTCGATTCATAAACATGTAAGATCATTTGAAAAGAGACATGAAAACAACGTAATTTTAGAGGTATTTCTACGTTCTCCTTGATTTCGATGCATCACTTGCTTTCGTTAACATGCTTTTTCTTTTTTTGTATTAATGATTCATCAAATACGATGTAAGTTACAATATTTTCAATGCTTTACAATACATGTGAAAAATTGTCACTCATGAAATAGTGCTCCATTGAATTTAAATTCTTCTTTTTCATTAACCTAGTCACTCATGTTCCCATGTTACTTGTGTACCAAATTTATTCCTCAAAAGTTATTAGTCAAAGTACAAACATTCTTAATGCACACACATGAATATTCTTAATTACTCTGACGCCCAAAATTCATCTACGGTATGGCCAGAGTCATTGACCCATTGCAAACAGGGGGTGCCACTTGGAGCCCCCTATTGGAAGGGGGGTTGTCAGTCCCTATAGCAGGGTTCTTCATCTACACTCGATATGTCCAATCTCAGGCCTAACCGCATTTATTGCTAGACGATAGAAGGGATCAATGTGATTCATTTTGAATGAATCAATCCTTGGCAAAGTCGTGTTTGGATGATTCTTTTTGAATGATTAATATGGTATCTTTTACATCTAAATTTTATTTATTATTATTTCTCATTTGTTAATGTCCAATAATATATTTTAGAAATAAAATTAAAACAAGTAAAAAAATAACTTAAAATGATACAAGAAATTACCGTATTTTCATATTTTCTTTTACGACAATTTATATATATTAATAAGTCATATTTTAATTTCTTAAATACATAAAATTTAAATAAAACGAATTATACTAAAAAAAATTTGCCATGACAATTTAATTTTATAAATTTATTCAAATAATTATATGTACAATTAATAGTTTTCTAGATATGCTACAAAATCATCAATTTAATGTTCACAACATTTTTTTTTTTTTTTTGACAACCATACAACCATCAGGTTTTTTTTTTTGGTAACAACTCTTTGAAATAGCTCTACAAGTAAAAGTTCAATTGCTAAAAGCTCTACCCCAACAATCGTATCAAATGGATCCTTTAACATATTTTGACAAAGCTTTTTTAAAATTATAAGTCGATCAAATTTTATTTTTAATTTCACGTTTCATTGGATCGACAACTTTTATCATTTTTTACCATATATTTTATAGGAGCTATCAAATTATTTTCTCCAGAAGCTTTTCAAACACGACCTTAATTACCTGGCTCTTTGCCAAAAATAAAAAAAAATAAAAAAAAATAAAATTCTTTAGGAAATGATCCCAAGTCAAGTGGCATCATGATTTCACTGTTGAAAGTGAAGATAATTCTTCGAGGTGGAGCAGTTTTTACTGAAGTTGAACTAGCAGTGAAATAAATGGCATACAAGATTTAAGGATTTTTTTTGGTAGCTTTGTGATTTAAGAATTTGTTTGATTTTTTAATATTATGCTATAGAACTTTTATAGTAATATCGAAATATTCTTCTACGATATTTTTAATGCAATCAATAGAGTTCGCTGAGGACTTACCGAATAGAAAATTGAAAAGAATAAATTTCAGATTCCAGTTCAAATTCTCGATAATGTGCATGATTCGATGGATTTTTTATGCACACATTTTTTACAAGCATGAGTAGTAATATAACAAGAACTAAAAAGCTATTTAACAGTTCCATAATTTGAATTCTTCGTACGCATTCCCGCAAATCAATATTTATATTATGTATTAAATTGATTGCACATAGGGATAGCAAAGAAGCTGGACGACTCGGACGGTTCGGGCTCGAGCTCGAGCTCGATTATACTGAGCCGGCCCGTGGCCCAAGCGAGCCTGTTCATATTATTAAAAAAAAAAATTTTTTTTTTTGAAAAATCTGGCAGCTAGAAAGCTGCCTGCAAAAGGCAGCTTTTCTAGCTGCTACCTTTGCAAAGGCCAAATCTTCAAAACCCAAAATAAAAAAATAAATAAAAAAAAAAATTAAAAAACAAACAAACAATAAAAAAACTCAAGCCGGCTTGGCTCCGCCTTGGGCCCGGCCCGCTAAGGTCCGGCCCAAAAGCTCGGGCCGAGCATCATTTTTTGACCGCGTTTTGCTCGGCTCATCTCGGGCCAAAAAAAGTTCGAGCCGAATCCGAACTTTTTTTTTGGGGCTTGGATTCGATTCGGCTCGACTCGTTAATATAGCTAGTTGCACAAGGTCAACTATATGGACTATTTCCAAGTGTTGAAATGATATTTTTTTATTGATAGATTTTTCTTTTATTTTTTTAAACTGTCAATGAAATTTTGACAAAGGTATATCTGTATAAAACCTTGTGATTGATCCTGTTCCTAGTAAATCTCTTATATTATGATGAAAGTGA
>CAIGRQ010175345.1:0-10189 GCA_903798375.1 Fraxinus sp. D2006-0159 | reverse complement strand
AGCTTGAATTGCAGATCGTGATTATTAGAGTTCGAGAATCAGCAAAGGAGTTTGCAGAATTTATCAAATGTATTATTCTAAACAGAGTTTTTATCTAAATACAATGCGAATCCTGTTTGAAAATCGAAAATTGTTTTAATTCCGCATGCACAAGTAGATTCCCAACACTTGGCCCCTTTAATTAATAATATGTTCATACATCTTCAAATTAGAAAAACATCACACATTCCATCAAGGTTCGTGTCTTTGCTGTACAAGTAATTCCACCTTGAAGGTCAATCATCGATTTTTTTGGGCCATCTGATTACCTATGACTCGTACTTTCATTGAAATCCGCATTGCAAAGTCTAGGGCATGACAACTATGACATTCGGATGTAGGACTCACACCTTAGATTATTATTATTATTATTATTTAGCTTGAATTGCAGATCGTGATTATTAGAGTTCGAGAATCAGCAAAGGAGTTTGCAGAATTTATCAAATGTATTATTCTAAACAGAGTTTTTATCTAAATACAATGCGAATCCTGTTTGAAAATCGAAAATTATTTTAATTCCGCATGCACAAGTAGATTCCCAACACTTGGCCCCTTTAATTAATAATATGTTCATACATCTTCAAATTAGAAAAACATCACACATTCCATCAAGGTTCGTGTCTTCGCTGTACAAGTAATTCCACCTTGAAGGTCAATCATCGATTTTTTTGGGCCATCTGATTACCTATGACTCGTACTTTCATTGAAATCCGCATTGCAAAGTCTAGGGCATGACAACTATGATTATTATTATTATTATTATTTTAACAAGCTGATTTCTCTATATTAATACAATTCATTGCATAGTAATATAGTAATTAAAAAAAGTTATTAATTTGTAGATCATCCACTTAAAAAAATTATTTAATGTATATTTGACAATTTTTTTCATAGTTAGAAAATCTTCAATTAAAAATTAAATGAACGAATTTTTGAAGAGAAAAATCAAGAAATTGAAGTCTAGAGAAACAAGTAGTCGAACAAGAACTTGCCACTACCATTGATTAACTTCCACCGCATCACTCAATGTCTATTAATGCCCTATTAAATTTAGACGGGCAACAAATTGCTCGTGTGAGAAGATCTGATCAAAATTTCATAGCAATTGCATCGTCCAACATCGAAGAAGAAAAAATTATGACTATAGAACAATGTCAAGGTTACTAATTATTGAGGTATTAAAATGTGTAAATAATTTGACTTCCAAACATGTTTATTTTTTTGTGAAAAAAAGTACTTTATTAATAGGTTAACTCAAGTTACAATAAATAAGTCTTTAAACAGCTTAGTAGAACATGTTCAAAATCAAAGGCTACTCATGAAATTTGCGGCCCCGGGCAGAAATGTTTGGAGAGACTGTTATGGAATAATATACAAAAATGGAGCAAATAATAATAGATGAAAATTTAATAGATATCAATAATACAAACAATTTACTAATAACAGTATCGTCAACCGTCATCGATATATCTCCTCCATCAGTGTTCACTCACAATTATGTCATTATTGATATTGTCGACAATCGTCGGCGTAAAGTCATCAATATCATCAACAAAATTTATTATTATTATTATTATTTTGTAAATTACTGGTCAATAAAATAAAATATCTTTTCATTTTTCTTTATGATATCAACGAAGATTAAGTTATTTTATTATCGTTGAATTTTTCTCTTATTATTTAGTTTTTATATTTTTGTTACTTTATTTATTTGCATTTTTTATCGATAAACTAAGTTTTTGAACTAACTAAAATTTTTTAACATTACTAATTGAACCATTATAAGCTTAAATTATTTTTTTAAATTTAGTTAATTATCAAAAAAAAAATTATTATTTAATTATCAAATTTTTATATTTTTACTACTTTATTTAATGCTTAATTACTGCCAACAAAAAACTCCATTAGTTATCTCAAATTAAAAAGAATTCTTTTGTTACTTATAGAATTTTCTGTTGTAAATTGTAAGTTTATTAGTGAACGACAATTGCACCAAGTAATCCTAGAAATTATTATCATTGTATTTCTAATCCTTCCCTAATGAGACTTAATTCAGTTCTCAATAAAATACACACAAGTCTATTGACTCATATTCTTTTATCTTTTTTTTCCTCTTTTCATAACACGTTATCAATACTCAAGCTTAATTATTCAAATTTTAGTGAATGTAATAATTTTTTTTTGAAACATAATCATTTATCAAATGTACCAAAATTAATTTGATAACATGTAAATATTTCGTATGTGCATATACCTATAACATATAACACATTTATCAATTCTTGTTTCGGCTTTCTTTTCCATGGAAGATGAAAATTAAATTCTATTTCTACATTTTTGTATGTTTGATTGACTAAATTTTTCATGGAGTTAGTTTTCCACATTTTCTTGGTTTTTGATTAAAAGCTTTTCCCATGGGTTGGTGATAAAAACTTTTTTAGGCAACTTTCTTTTTTTTTTTTTGGCAATAAAAAAAATTATATCCTCAATTGTAACAAATTTATCCATTTATAGACAATTTTTATGGAAAACAAAATCAAACAAATATTAAAAGATCCAAAATCTCAATATTTTTCAACTGAAAAAGTATATCGATCAAATATAATTAATTGACAATTTTCAGTAAAGTAAATTTATTTTCTTTCCAATCAATTTCATTCTTACAATGCACCCAAGAACAATTCACGGCTTAATAAAACTACGGGTACACCAAAAAGTCAATACATACAACACCCAAGGAGTCAAGCATAATTGATTATGAAGATTTTTTTTTTTTTTTTGTCTTTAGTGTATATTTTTAATCCGATTAAATATTTTGGATGTTTTTTTTATTATTTAAATTGATAGCGTATCTCACGTTGCTCTCGAAGAAGCACAGCTCTATAAATAATAACTCTTGAAGAGCTAATATTCCTAAATAATAATTTATTATTGTTCTTGAAATAGTACAATATTATAGTTAATAATTTTAAAGAATATTACTTACTTCTGAAGAGAATGAATTGTAATTTTTAATATTTCAGATGAATATTGACATATTGTTCTTCCAAAAGCAATAGTAAAATACAATGTGTTTCGAATTAGCACACGTTTCAAATAATATATAATTTTGAAGGAAGACATATGACTCATATCATGTTGACATTGACTACTTTATTAATTGTTATGTGATTACACAATGTTTAATCATATTTTTTTGAAATTAATTGTATTTTCTTTTGCTTTATTGTGCAGCTAATTAAATGGCAAATATAACAAAATTTGAGTTTGTTACACTTGAGATATTTGACAAAAAATTATGTGTCATGTGTCATCAATACTGATATTCATATTGTCTTAAAAGGTTTGTGAGAGACAATAAATGAACAAAATTAAGAATTCCTGTAGGATCATGCAAAAATATTTCTTCATTTGTCATCATCTTCATGATGAATTATAAATCGAATATCTCACCGTCAAAGATCCATATGTTCTTTGAAAGAAATTAACTCAAAGATTTGATCATTAGAGAATTACAATCCTCTCCAAAGCCCGCTATGAGTGAATGTATCTTCGCTTGCAAAATTTTAAAATTGTTAGTAAGTACAATTCTGAACTGTTTAGAATATTTTCAAAACTGATTTTCATGTTTAGAGAAAAAGTCACTGATGAAGATATATTGGAGAAATGTTTTTCACCTTTTCATGTCGTGTTCCTGCAGCAACAATATCGTGAACGTGATTTCAAAAAATACTCTAAACTCATATCTCGTCTACTTGTAGTTGAACAAAATAATGGATTGTGTAAGTAAAATATGTTTTACATTGTTATTTATTATTTATTTATTGACTTACTTAAATTAGAATGATTTTAAAATGGCAAAACATGTGCCAAAAACGTGTTCAACTGATTCAGTCAAAACAAGGTAAGCCAGTCAGTCGAGATTGATTGAGTGTTACAGGTTAACAGATTCTTGGTTGCAATTTTTTAGGGTTTTCAAACCCTAAACAAGGTGAAATATTTAAATATACTTATCATATTGAATATGTTTGATTGGTCAAATAATTAAAAGAAAGAAAGATTATTTTAATAAATCAAAACTTTTCTTAATTTAATTATTAACCGTATCAAACATATTATAACTTATACAGAAATATATATTTATCTTATTGTACTGGTTTGATTTTTCAAATAGTTGAAAGAAGGAAATATTGTTTTAACAAATTAAAACTTACCTTAATGTAATTATTAACCATATCAAATATATTTTATATGATCTTTACTGTGCAAAACTTCCATATTTTTGGTAAGACATGCTCATGCCTTGAAAGAATCTTTACATAAGTAGAGAAAATCATTACGAGACGTTTAGTGGCTTCGAGAAAAATCAGTCTATATCTGGCGAACCTGTAGCAGCAAGTTCTGAAATCTTATGATAATCTCCAGTGAGTTCTGATCGACTGATGTTCCATTGAAATATCTCAAAACAAATACCGTGTTCTTCAACTGTAATTGAAGAGAACACACTTGTGCATGAATGATATAATCCTACTCAAAGATCAGGCTACGACATGAGTTAAGATTGGTGAATCTTAATCTAAGTGGTGATTGCGACCGTATAAAATAATGAAGTGGCAATAAAGTCAAGACTGGAAGGTTTGATTCCACTTTTCCAACAACTCAAAAGAAGAAAGAAAACAACAGAGTTGTTTTTTATTTACTTTTGATTGTTTTAATTAATTTTGTGAAATTACTAAACCAAAACTATTGTATTTTTATCCTTTGATAGTGAGTTATTTTACCCGTGGCATGGGGGCTCGTAGATGTTTTCCTTGGGGGTTTAACACGTTATATCTTGTATTCTTCTTTATTTAATTTCACAATAGCTTTTATTTTGTAGAACACAAGTCTGTTACATTGTCCTAGTTAGAACTGTGCTTAAAACTGTCCGTGTGAAGTTCTGACTGATTGGCGTATTCTAGCTAAAGCGAATAATTGAGACAAATGGTTAATTGACTTAGTTTTAGTATTTATAAACTGCTGATGAAATTCATGGTTATGTCCAATTGATTCTATACCATTTCCTAAAGCAAAAGTACTACATTGCCTGAAGCAAATGTAAATGCAACATTAAGATAAGGACGCTCAAAAACCATGGACAAAATAATCAATATATCAATTAGTAACAAGACAATAATTTTAAAAGACACAAAATAATAAAAATAGCATATAAAAAAAAGAGCACGAAGAAAGTTACTTTAGATGTTGAATGAAAGGGTATTGGGCACGTACCTGTTGTACGACAAAATATTTTGTAGATTTCTACCAAAAAGGTAAAATAGAGTTAAATTTTTCTGATTATGCTGGTCAATTGATGTGACTCATTTGGATATCTCTGATTTTTTTTTTTTGCTGATCCAAATGACAATAATGACCATTTGATTAGAGTTAGTGTGATGGAAGATATACATATATATATTAATTTACTTTATATATTTTTAGTATTTCCCTTTTTAAAAAAAAATTAAGTTTGAAATATATTTTTATTTTTCGCAAAATTTGAAACTTTATTTTGCATCGTTAATCTCATAATATTGAATTGTGTTTATTTCTTTTGAATACAAATTCACGTTTTTTTTAAATAATATTTATTTTATTATATTTATGGATTATTGATGGATTCCCAAAATACCGTTTGATTGATAGTGCAATTACTTATACTATTATTCAAGACAAAAAATATTTTTTTGACATGAAAATAGTAGAAAATAATGTTAATACGATATCAGGTGCATCGAATATCATTGAAAACTCCATAAGAGTTTGTATTATTTTACCAAATACAAAATTATATATTGACGATGCACTTTATCTTGAAACATTAAAAAAGAAATCTTAATTTTAAAAATATCCGCTGCAACGGATATCACAACGAGACAATGTAAGAAAATAATATTAAATATCTTTGCATAACTTTTGTATTTGGGCAGACGCAGATAAAAGAAAAATTTCACGAACTCCCATTTGACATGTATTATACATTTATAAAAATAGTTAAATCAAATATTATCAAGAACTAGAAATTCGTTGATCTAAAAAGTTTTTTACTTTGACATGACCGACTTGGACATTCAGAAATTATAATGATGCGTCGAATAATAAACAAATCACATGGACATCTTTTAAAGAATCAACAGGATCTTTTACCTACTGATTATCCATACGTAGCTTGTTCGTAAGGCNATACATTTATAAAAATAGTTAAATCAAATATTATCAAGAACTAGAAATTCGTTGATCTAAAAAGTTTTTTACTTTGACATGACCGACTTGGACATTCAGAAATTATAATGATGCGTCGAATAATAAACAAATCACATGGACATCTTTTAAAGAATCAGAAGATTCTTTTACCTAATGATTTTCCATTTGTTGTTTATTCAGAAGGCAAGTTGTGATTAGACATTTGACTACAAATGTCAATATTGAATCTCCAACTTTCTTAGAAAGAATTCATGAAGATATATGTGAGTCAATACACCCACAATTTGGACCATTTCATTATTTTATGATATTATTCGATTCTTCTACTAGATGGTCTCATGTCTATTTACTTTCTACCAAGAACGTAGATTTTGCTAGACTACTTGCTCAAATCATAAAATTATGAATTCAATTTTCTAATTACACAATCAAGACAATGTCTTGATAATGTTGGTGAATTTAGATCGCAAACATTCATTTATTACTGTATGTCAATTAAGATTGTTATTGAACATTCGGTTACATATGTCCATACGTAAAATGATTTAGTAAAGTTGTTTATCAAACGTCTACAACTTATTGATATACAATTACTTATGAAAATAAAACTCCCAACTTTTGTTTAGGATCATGCCTAATTACACGTTGCATTATTGGTTTGTATAAGACCAACTGCTTATTATGAATATTCACATTTGTAACTTGCATCTGGTCATGAACATAATATTCTTCACTTAAGAGTTTTCAGTTGTGCTGTCCAAATCCCTATTTCACCCCCACAACACATTAAAAAGGATGTCATTATAGAACAATATGCTGTGGCAAAATGAATTACAAATACGCCAGAAGCTTGATCGATCAGTTGGTTCAAAAGATTTAATACCTCAAAAAAGAAAAGTACATGAGAAAAAAAAAAGCCTTCGAAAGAAGTAATATTAGAAAAGATTGATCGATCAAATATTATAAATATGGTTGTAGAAGAATTACGAATGTCCGAAAATAATGAGATTTCAATAAATTATATATTATCTCATAAATTATGGGAATGAGATAATATTGTTATAGACAATATTTTTGCATTTAACATAGCTCTTGATATTATGCAAAATAAGGATTTTGAACCACAGTTTGTTAAAGTCTGTCAATATAGAAATGATTCGTCAGAATGGAAAGAAATTATACATGCGAAATTTGATTTTCTTAGAAAAACAAAAAATGTTTGTATCTGTAGTTCGAACACCTAAAAATGTAATTACTATATGATACATGCGAGTTTTTTTATGGAAGATAAATGAAAATAATTATAAGATGCAAAACCCGACTCGTAGCTCAATGTTTTTCACAAAAACTTGGAATTAATTATGAAGAAACATATTCTCCCATAATGGACACTATTACTTTCATATTTTCAATTAGTTTGACTGTGTCACTAATGATCGACATACGCGTTATGGATGTAGCATGATTCACTTGATAGTGACATATATATGAAAGTTCCCAAAGTACTTAAAGTGCCAGGAATAAATGATACTTGTCAGAGAACTATATTCAATGAATTTGTAAATATTATTATATAGATTGAAACAATTCGGACGCATGTGGTATAATCGAATATTTGATGGAGGGTTATAAAAATGATGACGTTTACCCATGCGTTAGAGAAAATAAATATTGAATTTATAATTGTGTCAGTTTATATTAATAATGTAAATTTAATTAGAAATCCTAAAGAGCTCAACAAAACTGTAAATTATTTGAAAATAAATTTGAGATGAAAGATTTGAAAAAAAAAAATCAAATTATATCTCGAGTTGAACACTTTCCGGAAAAAATTATTTGTTCATCAATTTACATAGACAAAGAAAGTTTTAAAATATTTTTATATAGATAATGCACATCCATTGGCATCACCTATAGTTGTTTGATCACTTGATGTGAAAAAATATCAATTTCGTTCATTTGAAAATGGAGAAAATGTTCTTGGTCCTGAAGTATTATATCTTAGTGCAATTAGAGCATTAACCTATCTTGCAAATCGCACTCGACTTGACATAGTTTTTTTTTTTTTTTGTAAATCTCCTTACAAGATATAGTTCTACACTAACACAAAGATATTGAAATGATGTTAAACATATTTTTCGTTACTTGAAAAGTACTACTGAGTTGGGATTATTTTATTTTCAAATGCCATGATCTACTTAAGTGGGATACGCAGATGTGGTTTATCTCTTTGATCCACATAAAGCTAAATCACAAACAATATATGTTTACACGTGGAGGAACAGTTATATCATGGAGATATGTGAAACAAATCTTAACAACAACAATTTCAAATCATTCAGAAATTATTACAATTCATGAAGCAGACCGAGAATGTGTATGGTTGAGTAACATGACCCATCTCCAACCATCACGCGTATTAACTTCAACAAAAGATAATTTAAAAATTTTGTATGAAAACAATGCAGTTTGTATTGTACAACTCAAATGAGGCTATATCAGAGGTGAATTGATGAAAGATATTTCTTTAAAAAAATTTCATACTGTGCTCAAAGTCTTCTTAACGCTGGTCGATGTTCAACAAATTCGCTCAAGTGACATAATGGTTAAATTATTCACAAAAGCACTGTCGACAAATACATTCAAGAAATTGGTTCACAAGATTGGAATGCGTCGATTCAAAGATTTTCAGTGATCAATGTCGGAGGTAATAATTGTACTCTTTTTCCCTCATATGATATTTTTGTCACATTGAGTTTTTATGAATAATATTTTAACGATGCATATATTCTGTAATGTCTCATTCAAGGAGAAGTGTTGTAAATTGTAAGTTTATTAATGAATGACAATTATACCCTTACAACCATAAAAATTATTACCATTATATCATTAATCCTTCCCTATAAATATGAGAAATTATTACTATTATACCCTTAATTCTTCCCTATAAATATGAGATTTTAGTTCTCGATAAACACACACATTTCTATTGACTCATATTCTATCTTCTCATTTTTTTTTCTCTTTTTTCGTAACTTTTTTCATGTTATTATTTTTAATTTTATAATGTGACAAATTTTCTATCTATAAAAGTGATACGATCTGGGACAAATAATCATTTGGTCAGGTCACAAAAGTCAAGGGTTCAAGCAATGGAGTTCAGATGGGTAAAACTGACAAGCAAATGTTCAAGTTTCGTGAAGGGTTTGAGAGTCGAAACGAGTTGGATTCAAGGCTTGGAAGATATTTAGAAAGAAAACGAGTAGCATTGATTAAAATGGGCATAACTCTCAGCTGTCACAAAATTCTGTACAAGGTCTGATTCAAAGATTTTCAGTGATCAATGTCGGAGGTAATAACTGTACTCTTTTTCCCTCATATGATATTTTTGTCACATTGAGTTTTTATGAATAATATTTTAACGATGCATATATTCTGTAATGTCTCATTCAAGAAGAAGTGTTGTAAATTGTAAGTTTATTAGTGAATGACAATTATACCCTTACAACCATAAAAATTATTACCATTATATCATTAATCCTTCCCTATAAATATGAGAAATTATTACTATTATACCCTTAATTCTTCCCTATAAATATGAGATTTTAGTTCTCGATAAACACACACATTTCTATTGACTCATATTCTATCTTCTCATTTTTTTTTTCTCTTTTTTCGTAACTTTTTTCATGTTATTATTTTTAATTTTATAATGTGACAAATTTTCTATCTATAAAAGTGATACGATCTGGGACAAATAATCATTTGGTCGGGTCACAAAAGTCAAGGGTTCAAGCAATGGAGTTCAGATGGGTAAAACTGACAAGCAAATGTTCAAGTTTCATGAAGGGTTTGAGAGTCAAAACGAGTTAGATTCAAGGCTTGAAAGATATTTAGAAAGAAAACG
>CAIGRQ010175229.1:0-17458 GCA_903798375.1 Fraxinus sp. D2006-0159 | reverse complement strand
AAATGACTGCAAATATCTGACAAAATAAAATTAATAAAATATTTGTCCTGAATTTTCTCTCAAGCGCCTAAGTCGAAGCTCATTGGCGGGAATACTGTTGCAGTATAGCGGTGGGAAACTATCCTTCTTTAATATAGTATATAGATATTTCTCTCCTGTCCAAACATTTCATTTCCCTTTCTAAAATTTCCAAAATTTCCTCCCTTTCTATATTCAAGCACCTGTTCACCTGCAAATCTTCCGTCCTGGTGTGCGCTGCTAGAAGAGGTGGAGAGAGAAGCAAGGATGAAGAGGATAGTGGAGAGAGGGTCGGATCGTTTGGCACACCATCTTTCCCAAGTATTGCTCTCTGTTTCGCTTTTCTTCTTCTTCTTCTTTTTTTCCCCCTTTCCCCTTTGTGGAAGTGGGGTTCAGATAGTGCAGTTAATTTTTGAATTTTGTTGGTGCAAGAGGGATTGAAGATTAGGAGAGTGAACCAATTGCAGCAGGAGCACAAGTTCGATTCCAAGTAAGCTAATAACTAATCGCATTTAACCTGCTTTTCCTTCAACTAAATATATGGTCGATTTTAGCACTTTTTAGTATTTGCATTTAACCTTCTTTTCCTTCAACCAAATATATGGTATACTCTTCAGTCGATTCATGGAATTTAGGATCAGTTTTATCTTGAGTTTGTAGATTGTGTTTTTATTTGGGTTAATTTTCTATGGGTCAGTTTGTGAAGTGTTATTCTTGCTATGGCATGTTCGGTAACATGGATCGATTAATACTTATTAGTATTAAGTAAGAGTTGATCTGTACATGCAAATCCTGGTGTCCTTGCTGTTTCCTCATGTTATTGCTTTCTATTTACAATATTTTTTCTCTGTACATGTTATTGCAGTTTCCACATGTTAATGCAGTTGATTTGTACTACTTGATATTGCATGTGCAAATGTTAATTCCGTGACAAGTGAATTCTAAAAGGGATTTGGATTATCTGACTTTTTTTGTTTTATGATTGTTCTGGTCTCTTCTGGGATTTATGTTCATTTAAATGCATTAGGTGTTGATTTTGATTTATGCCATAGTTTCAGTAGCTTTAGCTGGAAATGATATGCGTTGTGGGTTCAAGTTCTACTATAGCACATCGTGGAATTTGCACATGTAAGCTAACTTTTGGAGTAGTAACTATGTTTAAAGTTTTGGATTGACTCGTGGTGAAGCTTTGGCCTGATTTTGTTAATAATAATTTTGACCGACTCTAATTGGACAATACAAATCTTTGTGTATGAATAGAGACGGAACTCCGTTGCTAATCATCGACGCAAATAATTCGTGGGTAATTGTGGCGAAATAATCTGTAGGTAATTTGCGACGAAATATTTAGTCGTTAATTTATCGACGGTCAAAAATCTGTCGGTAAAATTAGTGGCGGGGCAATTAACGATGGATCTACTGACGAGACTATTCCTTTATTAAAAGCCCTTAACAATGGAAATTAAGGCTTTTGGTAGTGCATTTCCGTCTCTGAAGCCGAGTTTTTTGGTAGTGCATTTTTATGATGTCATGGTTATAGAACAAAACAAGAGAAAACTGAAAATTAAATGAATAAGTAAACGAGAAGGGGGAAGCAAGGAATTAAAATGATTCTATTTATCTTCACATTTAGTTGTTTATTATTTTTATAGAAAAAAAGTTTAAATGAATATGTAAACAAATATTATTTTAATATGGACGGACCCTGAAGAAAAATACTTAACTATGTGCTTGTCCATTAAGTTTAATCGATAAAAAGTTATTTTAGTTTTTAATATAGGTTTCCAAATTCGGCATTTTTGGTTATAATATTGCATTAGGGGACAAATGACCAATTATTGTCCAGAAGTGAAACTAAGGGAACTACATATGGGGAGTAAAATATCAAATATATCATTTTATTACTTTATTTTTCGTCTTGATTATTGGTAATTATTGTAATACTTATTTTTCATACCCGTATATAGTTAAAGAAAAAATAATTAAGACTCGTGGAATATTTTTTCTTCAACTACCAATCTATTGAATTGGTAAAGTTCTCGTTGACTAGATTAGGTTCACTACCCCTCTAAAGTCTAAACTTTTGTTCCATGCTCTATGTTAATTTGAGACAAATTATAGTTCAGGAACACAATTGCGATTTTGCTAAAAGTTCAGCGATGCCAATGAAATTTGTTCTGGATTATGATTGTATTTTATGACATGACGTGTAAACATCATCTCAAATTATTTATGACTTGTCAATGTCATGTTGGATGATTTTCGCATTAAACCCTAGTTGATATGGATTAAAATCAAATTTTTAATAATTTTTAATAAAAGTTGATAAGAAGTGTGATTGAAAATTTTAATTTCTATCAAACATGGGCTAAAATTGACCACACAACACTATTGAATGTTGAAGACTAAAATGTCCCTAAATTGTATTCAAAGATTTTCGTCATTAGTAATCAAATCCTACATTTTCCCTAAGTTGTACTGTATAGATTCAAGCAATTATCGTGCACAATCAATTTTATGTATTGCTTTATTTTTCAAATGAAAGTCATGAAATGCATGTCAAGTTTGATATTAGATTTTAGATTTTGATATTAGGGATAGACCCAAAATATTTTTCCAGTGCGGGAGGTATTAAAAAAAAATTATAACACAAACATTATACTAAAATGAAATACCTTACCATTATTTTTTACGAGTTTTCATACTTTGATATCTTTGTACGATCACATCATTATTAAATAGGAATTGGAATGTAAATAAACAAAATAAAAGAAAATTCAACAGAAAATAAATAGTCAGTGACTCAGTTAGTGGACTTGGTTACCACTTACCATTTACCAACAGAAAATTCAATAGCAACCAAACTCAAAAATTTACATTTGGACTATGGTTCTTATCCTATAATCCTATTTCCTCAAAATTTTCTAAATCCTAATCATTAGCATTAGCATGGCAGCCAAACTCAAAATTCTCCTATTGCATTGCATATGCAGTATACTCTATAGACTACTCACTACAGCAGAGCAACCATTCACAGATGATTAGATGAATACAGAATACCCATAACCAGGGACGGACCATAGCAGACAAACTCAAAATTTCCCCATGTTATTTGCATACCATAGCAGAAATTTTGAATATTGAATACCAATAGGCAATAGAAATTTTAGAAAACTTACTCACCTACCGACTTGCCGACTTGGTAGCTGTCCGGGGCGTCGCGTGCAAGTAGCAACGTGCATTGCATGGATGCTGGATGCAGGCTGGCTTCTCAATTCGTGGTTTTGGTGGATTGCAATTGCACCCTGCAAGGGCTTCTATCATGGGGCGGAATGGGCCAAATAATTGGCCCAACTTTTTTTATTTTTTAGTAACAGACTGCTGTAAAAAACCAAGGGCGGCACAAAGTGCAGGCAGATGCCTGCACTGGGCCTAGGTTGGGTCCGGGTATTTGTTTGGTTTTTGCTGGGTGGGTTATTATAAGTGGGCTGAAGGAATTTCAAATCGGCTAATCAGTTCAAAATGAGGTTTGTCTTGGTAATTGTGGAAAAGTTGATGGGCCGTGGCTAGAGGCGCATGTGTGTAAAATAAATAAAATCCCATTTACCACATTTTAAGCGGGATATCCAGATTCTGCAGCATCCTGTCCTCCGCCACATGGATTGGAGTGCATATATACTTTGTGCAATTTGGAAAGTAAAGAAGTAATCATAATTTGTTCAAAAATCTGAGGTGCAAGCTGACCATTTGGATTTATCTACATATTGTGTCTTGCTGGTCTTGGCATTTGTGGTGTCTCACAATATCTCTTTCATGTTCTGTATATAAATTAGGTCATTTAGAATCAAGGCCGGCCTGGGCCAAAGCATCCTAAGCAATGGCTAGGGCCTTAAAAAAAGTGAAATCTCACCTTGCAAGGAAACTGGAGGCAGGAAAAAATACAAAAGTACAAGAACTTTATCAACAATATTTGTGTTGAAACCTGAAAGAGGAAGAAATGGATCAATGCAGTAGAAGTTGCGGTGTTGTCTGAGCCTCTTATTCATTTTCTTGATTTGTGTTGTCGAAGTGGTGAAAGTCTATTGTCTTTATTGTAAAAATTGATCAAGACTTGTGTTGTGTCAATAGTGAAGTCAATGGATTAGGATTTTTCCATAAGCATACATTATATTCCAATGCCAAAGTAATATAAACTTCTTAGTTTTGTTCTAACTATGAAGTTTATATTTCTTTGGCGTTAGCCTTCTTCATAGAAGACTGTGATTAATTTGGATGCACCTTGTTGAGTAAAATCTCAGCGCATATAGGTTCTAATATGAGATATTAGGGAGAAGCCTTGAGATTTTTTAGGAAATAAGATCAGAATATAATTTAAGGAAAGGGCTCTTTGTTGAGACTGAAGTTACAAAAGGTTCACTCGTTACATCTGCGGTTATCTTAATATAATTTCACACAATCCAACTGAGTACCTGAATATATATATTCATGGTTCATGATCCATAATATGAAATGCGTAATCCAATTAATTATATGTGCCGACTGCTGGAGCCTATGTTAGGAAAAATCAATACAAACATGGATACTTCAAATTGAATGAAGGCTACGAAAAAAATTCCAACCTTGTTCAGCGGTGCGTAAGAAGGTGCGAGAAGATTAAGAGAGTGACAACGTGTAGTTGGGATGACATCGTTAAATCATTTTGTCATCATGGATAGATTACTGCAAACTTGTGTATTTTGCTTGTATTTAAATTGTTCAAAACTGTTTTTGTATCAGATGATATGGCTTTTTCCCCTTTTGTGGAAATGTTGACGGTCCGTGGCTGGAGGCCTACATATATAAAATATATAAACACTCATTTGCCATCTTCTTCAACATGTATGGGCCGTGGGAAAAGAGATCCAGATCATCGTGTCCTCCATTGCAGTTCTTCACCATTTTCAGGGTCTGAAAGATTACAGTATAGCGGCACCAAACGTGAAGTCCCATTTCTGGTAATTAGGGTTTCCAACTTCCTTGTACATGGCTTGCTAATCCGAGTATGTGGTAGGTTTATTTATTTATTTATTTTTCAAGGAAAAATGAAAGTTCAAAAGAATATAAGACAAAGGATGAACCATTCATGCTACGCATATATTTCGAGGCTCATGCCAAGTCGACTAGCCATGCAGACTTTTGTAATTCGTATCAACACCCTATCTGTTGCACATATATGTTTTCATATGGACTGAGGCCAATGACTCAAAATCAAGAGGAAGAACCATAAGCAACTTTCATTTTCATACATTGATTCATTTGCTTCAAATCATCAAATTCATGTATATATATATATATATATACACACACACACACACACACACACATATTTGTTTGTCGTAAGACACAATTTAAGAAGACAATTTGTTAATAAAAGGACAGTCACATGTAGTTTTAGTCAAAATTTATTGTTTGCTCTAATTTATTATTCTATAAGCATGACATATCATCTAAAATAGGAATTCAGACTATTTATTAAATGTGGTTTCATTCTTTAACCAATCAAAAACCTTAGCATGTCATCGTAAATATCGATTTGACTTTGTCAATTCCACATTGGACGATTTTCGTCGTTAGAACTACCCACACAACTATAAAGAATGTTGAAGACTTGAATGTCCCTAATTTGTATTGAACGTTTTTCACCATTAGGAACCAAATTCTACATTTTTCCTACGTTGAATAGCATGGAATTATCAATCAATTATCGTGCACAATAGAATTCAGAAGTTCAACGCCTGATGTTGGTTCAATTCAGTGGCACGAGAACAAGGGCTGCGATGGTGACTGGCCAGCAATATTTCAATTTTTTTTTGAAATTAGATATACATTTAAAAATATATGTACATATATATATATATATATATATATATATATATATATATAAAAGGACAGCGGCCATGGTAGTACTGTACTAGAATGGGGGAGGTCTAGGAGACAAGGGGTCAGGCATTGCCATTTTATTTCATTCCATTTCTTCATTGCCAGCAAAGTGTTAGTGACACTTTTATTCCCACTATTTTGAAATGATTTTGCTATATGAACATAATTTCGTTACCTAATGGTTCATATAACATGATGTGGTGAAATTTGATTGGATTAAAAATTCTTTAATTCAATAATAATAATAAAAAAAAAACCCCTCCGCTCCTTTTTTGACATATCATCTTATGTCAATCACTATGTAACTGCATTATATTCAGGACCATGATACAAGTATCGAATTTTTTTTTTACCTAATCTCTTATCCACTGCTCACAATAGGAGGTAGGAACTACATTTTTGGGATTTTTTTTATTAACACGAGACCCGCATGCATGTGAGATGGGTTAAAAAAATTCGGTATATTAAATTATGTATAAATATCTTTACCCTTATGTTAAAGCAGCACTATTCACTTTAATATTACTACAATAATACCATGTCCTCATTTTTATTTAAAATGGATAGTAACTTTAATTTTGGAATTTAAAAAAGTAAAAGTCATTAGTCATTTTTCAGACAATTGGATTCATTAGAACATCAAGAAAGGCTCATGTTTTTTGCATTAAATCTAACCGTATAAAAAATGGCACTTGTTAGAAATAATTTGTTATTAAATTTAAAGAAGTGACTTTTACCATTATAACGGTCCAAAATGACTTATGACCAACTAATTTGATAATTTGTAATCGTAAAAAAAGTCGTGGCCTATAAAATTTGCAATTTGTAATCGATAAATAAATTTTGACATATAAAATTTGTAATTTGTGATCGATAAATAAGTTATAACCTATGAAATTTATGATTTGTGGTTGTGACGTTATGTGATTGTGGCTTGTACGTAACTATGACCATAAACTGTATGATAGTGTGACATTTATATATTTAGTTATCTATTTACTTAATACCCCATGATTTTTGGAAAGATGTTCTTGATTTAAAGGAGAATCTTTTTAAATATCTTTCATTATCTAATATACAAATATTATATATATTAAATATCCTATTTATGATATGATTTTTGAAACTTTAAAACAAGTTTCTTAATTTTGAAATTGTATCTTAATACTATTTTATATATATATTTTTCCCTTTGTTTAATTGTATTTTGTGTTGTCTAGACCAATATACTATAGATTTTTATTTAAACAATAATTCAAATGAGCAAGTATCGTGATGTGTTACTTTTTATTATAAAAAGTATTGTGCTATAAATTTTTGGGCTGTTACATTTGACGTGCTTAACTAATTTTAAAAATATGTTATTCGAATTAAGTGTGAAAATATGACAACTGTGAGTGGTGCGAATTAACTTTTTTCCCCCAATTTATGACCTTGCGAGTATGCTTAACTATATATGGTTAATATTAAATTAATATAAAAAAAATTGCAGGTCGGTACACATGGCTTCAAGGATGAAATGAACACATTGCACGTCAAAAAGGGAAAAACAAATAGAATTAATTTATTTGTATAATTAAAATTAAAACTAATGACAATGTGGAGTATCAAGGTAATTGGCATTATTCCAACAATGCTGACAGTTGAGGTGGATTTTAGGATTGGTTCCAAATAAACGGAATATCTTGTAAATAGAATGGTTAGTTTGGTGCTGGTTCAATTTTTAGTAAAATAATTAGGTTTTTCAATATAATCATAATTCGAACAATTATTTTCATTCTTCTAATATTTAAAACAATCTAACAAATAATAAGTTTTATCTTAATATAAAATATTGACAAACGTAGTTTAAATATAAAAAAATATATATCAAGTTGTTTAGTAAAATTCATTCACCAATGTACACGAATGATCAATAAATTAACAGTAAAACATTATCAAATTTCATTTTCATCACATTGATTCATTTGCTTCAAATCATCAAATCTACAAGGAAAAATGAAAAATAAATTATTTAACAGAAGTGAACCAAATCGGAACTTTTGTCCCCTAGTAGCTCTCCCTCCCTCAAGTAATATAATGGCCAATTATATCTTCTTCACATAAATTTTGTCTTCGTAATTGTGGAAAAGTTGATGGGCCGTGGCTGGAGAGGTGAGTTAATTGTTTCATTAGCCACTGTACTTTACACATTGTCACGGACCACCCACTGTACTTTGAAATGCTTCCAGATCGCCACTGAACTTACATCCGTCTCACTAAAATGGCCACCGGATGGTTTCCGTTATCCACGTGGAGGACGGTTTGTTGACGTGGCCGTTAAAATGGTTAAACATTAATTAAATTACACACGTGGATGACAAATCATCCAAACAACCCTTCTCCAAGTAAACCCGTCTGAAACCCACGACCCGTGAGCCTGACGCCCCCACTTCCGGCGCCGATCGTAAATAGGTCGAAGTCATAGTGAAGAGCCAGCTCGGATCCGTTGGTGGACTCGGCCCGAACTGCAGAGCTAAATCGGCTGCTGCAAATGCGTCTCGGATTTGGAGAGAAAGAATTGAAGTTTCTGAAGATTGGCAATTTATTACAGTGAGATAATATAAATGAAGAAATTGGGAATTTGTAGTTGCAGAGGGCTTGAAGAGCCGGAGAAGATAGCTTGGGAGGGCTTGTGGGAGGGTATTGTACAAAACTTAGATCCTGATTTGCCCTTTAACATATCAATCCAAAGTATGAACAAGGTTAACCCAAATCACCTCTTTCGTAAAATCCCTCTTTTTCCCTTCACCTTAGAAATCAAATCATCCAATTCATCCAAATTAACCCAAATCAAGAAACAAATAAATAAATACTTACTGGGTCGACCTTTATCACCTGAAATTCGATGCATTTTCAGATCAAATATGAACCAGTACTGTAAATTCTTTATTATTTAATTTAATAATTTTTTAATAATTGATTTTCAAGATTGATTGATTCTTATGGGTAAATAATGTTTCCCATATTTGTAAATCTTCAAAGATTTAGCAGATTTAACAGGAAGACCCGACATTATATGGCTAGTGTGATGTCTAATGCTCCGAAGATGGATTCGGAATGGGTTGTGGACGGTGGTGTTTTTAATTGGAGAAGAAGGGTTTGTTTGGATGATTTAGCTTCCACGTGTGCAATGTTTCAACATTTTCATGGCCACGTCAGCATACCGTCCTCCACGTGGATCAAATGATGGACGGAAACCATCCGGTGGCCATTTTAGTGAGACGGACGTAAGTTCAGTGGCCATCTGGAAGCATTTCAAAGTACAGTGGGTGGTCCGTGACAATGTGCAAAGTACAGTGGCTAATGAAACAATTAACTCCCTTTTGAATGCTATGTTCATTATAGCTTTGTCATCCTTTTTGGTGATAATGGCTGTACACTGTAGTGAAGTGCGAAGGAGAAGGTTTTTAGATTTGGACAAACATAAGATGTGTCTTAAAGCAGGTTTTTGAAAATGGTTTAAATTACAAATAGATAGAAATGAGTAGCGGATAATTAGATACTACATATGGATCGTTCGAAATGTGGATAAAAAGTGGTTTGGGTGTTTATAAACATTTTATAAACCTATGTCAAACATGGGATTAGTGTTACATTTGGACTAAGTACATCTAATATGGGGAATATCCTTTCATGTCCATTTTGTTCATTTCCTTCTGAATTTCTTTTATGCATTTTTGTCTTTTGCTTATTCTGGTCATTGCCATAGAATTTACACACCTTGAGATCTTTGCTGTCCCTTTTCAGCCATGTTGAGAACATAGGCTACTTGAATACGGATAAAGAGTGTAATCATGTTATAAACACCAAAATGGAAATCTCTTTTTTTCTTTGCTAATCAAAGTGAAAAGAGCGTAACTATCGTGTTGGATTTGTGCTTCACTATCGGGCTTTGCTCTAATGAAGGATGGCCCAAGAACAAATGAGAGAGTTGACAAGATAATGAGATCCGTTCAAGTTGGTCCAATAATTCGGATAACACTGGAGTCTCCCTTTGGAAAATGCCACTTCTACTTCAGAGATGCGCGTGCACATAAGATGATCGATAATTTGTAAGATATTTAGAGTGAGTTAAACAAGTTGTTAGATTAGGTTTTGGTTGTTCTTGGTAAACAGTAACTGAGGAGACTTCTCACGGTTCTAGAAGAAAACTTCGTATATTTGTAACAACTTTGGGCTGTGCTTTTGGATTTTAGTGTGTTAACCACGTGTATGAATGTTCAATGGACTAATCCTTTTGAGTGAAAAATCTTCCAACAATACTAAAGTTAAAAACTTTACTAAAAAATTCTATTGCCATCCTACCCTTCTCCTTTTCCGACCAACTCCAAATTCTCAAATGGAAATTGAATCAGAATTTGAGAGAAACTTACCTTCTTCCTGACTGAAGAGAACGTGTCCAATGACCCAAAACTTCATCACTACTTTCATCTCTATATCCATTCACAAACAACACATACACAGAGCTCCCAGCGTAACCAAAATCCCGAACCTCCTCCTTCAATACTCACCAGGCAAGTCCAACAACCAAAATCCCGAACAACATTCTTCAAAACTCAGTCATCTTCAAAATCCCATCTCTCTCAATAATACACAACACTACAAACAACAAAATCTCACATCTTCAAAATCCCATCTCAATAATTAATACAACTCTGAGCTTTATAATCCCCTCTTTCAATAATATAATACACAAAACACAGTATAATGCAGTGAGAGAGGTCCCGCAACCTCAATAATTATTTATAGACAAGACAGTAGCAGGCGCTGGCTGACAGATCAGAAAAAAAAATTAGACTAAGGATTGCTGGGGGCACTCCCAATGGGAGAGACCCCTCCAAAAATAGGCGTATGCCGCTGAATTGCGGCGAGCACACGGTATTCTTTAGTAAAAGGCGAAAGAATAGTTCGCTTTGTGCTCACCGCACGGCTGCGTGCTTAACTCAGTGAATGGGCCGCTCCTTTAATAGCCACTCCTTCCCTCGTCCCAAACTTCAATATCCGATGTGGGACTAAACAAACCCATTTACCCAACTTACGATTTCTCTTTACTGAACAACTCTCTGGCTGTATAACCCACTACACGACTTTGTCAGTTTTTCACTGACAACATATTTGGCTAAGCCTACAAATTTGTTTATGCGTAAAATTTAACACAAATAATTTTTTATTAATCTGAATTTGCAATAAGAGCATGTTTGCCTAAGTTTTATAAATTTAAATTACTTATATGTAACTTTCATGTCTAGATAAATTAATTTAAATTGAAGAGGTTACTTTTTTCAAAAGCAATTCTTACATTTAAATCAAAATAAATAACTTGCTTATTTTTTTACCAAATTTATGATAAAACTAGCCTTTTAGCTTATAATTTAATTATGTTAACTTAAACAAACATAGTCTCGATAAACATGATTTATTTTCAGCAATCCTACATCTGCTTTTATCTCCATTTTGCAAGACTAATGTCATTCTCATTCTTACACAAGGGAGCAATTAAGTACACCAGAAAACTGTAACCTAAAATATCAGCAAGAATGATATTACAGATTGCAAGTATAGAGAGCACATCTCTGTCACACTGACTCCTTCAAAATCCAGATTTTTTAAAATGAGCTACATCTTTATTTATTTCTCACAATGCTCACTTGTGTGGTATGTCCTAAATATACAGTCAAAAGAAAACAAGTAAATTTGTTCAAGCTCAGGGAGCAATTGAATTTTACGAGGAAATATCTCCACAAGCTAACAAAATTTCCACTTGTGATCGAAGAATCTCCTTGTAAGTTCCAACTTCTCTCGAAGCAACTGCAAATTTCACCATATCGGGACCTAAAATACAAAACCAGACTTGATCAATTCAGCATCAACAGCAGACTCTCGTTGATCTTACTTATCAACACAAAGTGCAAGATAAAACTACTAAGAAAATGTACTGTAAGATTAGTAAAATTGATTCTGTTGCCGTTTGATTTAAAATGCGTGCACCAGGCAATCTCCAATACCATTTACCTGTAGCATCCGGATCTGTAAGTACTCATCCATTTCAAGCCCATATTATAAAGTTGGAGCCTGTCTCAAATTAGAAACTCAAATCCCTAGGACCTGAACTAGCGTGCCCTTTGAGATAACATAAATACCATCATCGATATACACTTCTTTCTTATACATCAATAATCTATTAATGAAATATTGGTAGATAATGATGCGCTTTCACTTGCGAATTTGCATAAATAAATGACGCATTTTTACCTACAAAATTCGGTGGATAATGATACATTCTTTTACCTGTGAAAATTCAATAATTTACATTGTAACGTACATGACAACACTAATTTGGAAAGAAGAAAAAAAAAAACAACTCGAATCAAAAAATGAAATAAAGTGACAGTACTGAATTATGAAAAGTGAAGCTTGGCAAGATAATTTTTACTTTATAATTTAATCACTTCCTAAACATGCACTAACCTACCTTATCTAGGGACGAGATTTGTCTCGAAAAACACTATTAAGAAAAATAGTCTTTACCCCTCTTCATTCTCTACAGGGTTCCAAATATGAGGTAAATTGGATAAATATCCACACATTCTATCACAGTAGAGAGATGATCTTTTACCGAGCCACTCTTAAAGGCCGATATAAAACATATAAGAGTAATGTTGTACTACATATAATTATGCAATACAAATTTCATCAACTTGAGCTCTCTTTCATTTTGCTGCAATCAACAGAGATTAAAAACAATTCAGAAAACTATTTTGTTCCACAGAAAGTTTCTGTAATTCCGGATGAAAGAAATAGAAGTTTCAGACCAACGTATAAAATTATCCCTAGGTTTGCAATCAAAATTTGCTGCTACAAAGTATTCAAGACATTGTCCATAATGTGAGAGAAATTACATTTGTAAAAACTGTCAAGATCGCAACTACTTGAACGGGTGCTCTAAAATCCAGGACCATCAAAACTGGTATAATTCATCTCCAAAGCCTACTTATGAATCCCTTTTTGTCTTTCTTCATCCGGTTCTCGAGAGACGGGAAATCAATTGCATTATAGGCAAGATCAATAACGATTGGATTACGAGGAACGGCTTGAAAAGCAGGTGGAAAGGCTTCAATGCGCGGGATTGACTTTGTAGCGGGATCACCCACGGCTGATTCATAAGAGTCCAAGTTCTCCATAAGCAATTTCTCCAGCTGAGATCAGCGTACAACGCAACCATTAAAAGACATTTTCTTTAATTATGAAAAGGAATAGGAACATTATTTAACACGCATATATATTGGAGACACCGCAGGCAATCAGGCACAATGGGAGAGAGTGAGTGACTAACAAGGAAACCTGAATGAATAACAAATGAGAATTGATGTCATAGTTATCGTGCTATGTAAAGGTGACAGAAGAAATTTACTAGACATCCACGGATTAAGACCAGCATTTATTCGGCAGGTTTTCCCATGAAGAAGATTAAATCGAGGAAAAGCTACTAATTCTTGAAACATTTGTTGTGGCACACAAGTAAAGCCATCAAGAGGGTATACCTGGATTGAATTATGTGCGATTTAATTTGCTCAAGGAAACATTAAAGGGGAAAGCTACATGCAATACCTTCTTATCATTTCCTGTTAATGATATACTTGAAATCTTTTTCGAAAGATTTTCCGGAGCCTTATTCTCCTCCATAATCCCTGTTGCGTGCTCTATACAGCTGTTGGATCTACATTCTTGATACAGCATCTTCAACTCCTTGATCATTACCTGTTAAGAGTGATGAAAACCCAATACATGAGATGAAGAGAGCGTCCAAGCAAAGTTTTCGGGGAATTGGAAGTTATTATTTCAAACACAATCCACAAGTGGTATGTAAGGGTAAATATTTTGACAGAAAATAAAAAGGTAGCAGAGTAAAGCATAACAACAGGCCCTTGTCGAAATAAGTAGGAGTTATAATGCACAATACATAAAACAGATGTACAGTATTTTAAAGATAAGAAACCTGCACACCTCGTCAGCATTATTCAAACTCTGAAGCTTCTTAATGGCAGTGTCAGCCAGAGAGCGAGCTTTGCCGTACAAAACGTAAGCTTCAGTCCTCTTTCCAGCCAAACTGTAAGATCTAGCTAAGTAAAAGCATCTGCAAAAATTATAAGGAAGCTTTATCTAAGTTTACCCAAGTTCACATTGATCACACATTTGGAAAACACTCTAATACGAACAAAAGAAATGCCAAAGAAAGACATGATTGCTAACGTAAGACAAAGATGAGACTGCTGGATATTGGAGTTATCATACCATGCAAAAGGAATATCAGAGACCAAAACTAGAAACAAAAGTTCAGCAAAATGAGAAATGAGAACTATCCAAAGGCAACAAAAGTAAATAACAAACTATATGCGAACAAGAGCGTCAATGTCAAAGTAGTAATATTTGTCCCCCGAAGGCTAAAAGACTACACAACCTACTATGCACTTGAACAATGCAGTTGTTCCAGAAAGGAAGGAAGACAACAATTGAATATCATCTTAACAATCTGCCAAAAATCTTACAATACAAGGGACAAATGATAGTTTGCAAAAATAGGCCAATTAGAAATGGTAAAAGTATGTTCATCCAAACAAATTTAGTAGTGACTGAACCGGTCCCAAAAGAGAATTATATAATTTAAAGTGATGTCTGCAAGGAGCCAAGGAAAAGAATGTCTGCAAGGAGCCAAGGAAAAGAAAGGGCCTAAAGCAAAAGGAAATGACAAGGGTTAAACCTTTCTGCTCGAAAGGCAGAACTTTTGAGTTCACATTCCTCAGCAAATGCCACTTCTTCTGGTTTTCTATCTCTCCCTGAACTAACTAAGTCAGAAAGATCAGCAGTATTCTGTCAGAAAGAAAAGTAAGTTCTGTCAGAATATGCATGTAACCAAGCTTACTGCTATTCCTAGAGCATCCAATGCTCATTTTTCGTCAAAAGTATCTTTGTTTATACTTAGAAATATCAAATTGACAGTAGAAGAAAAATATGATGGATATTCACCTGTAGTAGGAGGTCGTATAACCGGACAAGTTCTTCAGGCTTCGTTATTTTTTCATTCTTGTCGACATGAAGCTTGCTGAGTTTACTTTTGGCTATTTTCACCAACAACTGATTACGCTCAATTGTTCGCTGTCCTAAGATAGCACCAATAGCTTTATCAAGGCCACTCAGATCATCTTTCATTTTTTCAGAATTACCTGTGGTAACCTAAAGAAAATAAATAACTGAGTCAGACTCTTCAAAAGAAGTGATAGAAATCTGATACCATGTCCAATACGGCAATACGTGTGACAATTTACAAAGGAAACAACCACAGTAACTAGCCGTTCTCACCAAATCATTGCGTATGTAGCTCCTGGCTTCATTGTAAGCAGAAAAAATTCTGTCAAATAATACAAGTTTTTTCTCTGCAGGAAGCGAATCTGCTGCTGGACCGTTGATATCTTTTTCCAGCTCCTGAGCTGATCATATTTTGTAACACAAAAACAGCGCTTGAGGCAGGGTTGAAATGAAATGCAAAATGAATGATGCAAAACTAAAGCAGTCATCAACTCCAACCAAGAAGGATGCATTCACAGGCAAAATAAATCACATAAAGATGCAACAATCAAAAGTGAGATTATGTCCAATCCCTCCTTTCAGTCTTACTCAAAACAATAGGCATTCAAGGTGAAAACTAGAAATAATTATCAAAAAAATGCAGTCAACACATAAAAAGGTTAACAAAGTGTCATACAATAGGAAAATAAAAGATAACAAGACTAAATCTGACCTTTCAGTATGGAAACCCGAGTCTTCGCATTAGAAATTGGAAATCTATGACCAAGCCAATAGAATTCTGTCATAGATGCAGCTTGCTGAGATCTAGCCTCAGCCATGGCAGCCTACAATGGAAACAACCAAATTAAAAAAAAAGGACAATGAAGATTAAATCATACCGAGACGCCCGTGTAGTTTCTTTTTCATTTTTTCTTTGTGTCCTAGAACAAAACTACCGTCCCCTTAATCTATGAAAAAAAATATAAACAGAATATAGCTACTACATGTATAACAAGCATTGCGTACTTGGAAAAATACAAACCTCCAATTTAGCTTTGAAAAGGTCGAGAGCAGGCCCTTCCATTTCTCCTATGTGTACTAGCTCAGAAGTTGGTAAATTTGACTCCCCAATTTTGTGTAGGCAATATCGTATACTCGGCTCAAGTTCTTCAACCCGTCCCCGGCACAATACTTGGTTCTCTAGGTCTCCATACTTCCCAAGTTCCTCATAAACGGCCCTATCAGAATTATGAAGTTAGCCAACATGTTATAGCAGCAAAGACAGGAGAAATACCCTTGTAAACAGGTAGTGAGCTGATGAAAATGCAAAACATCTGGTGTAAAGACGTAATAAATTCACTTGATTTTATCGAGTCAAAAAATAGAAATTTATGCTATGTATAAAAGCCAACAAGCCCATCTATGAATAAGCCAAACGACACAATTATCTGACACAAATGTACCTGGAACTTTTGAAACATTTCAATGCTATATCCCAGTGCTGATCTTGTTCAAATAACAAATTCCCCTTCATATAAGCAGCATAGGCCTGCAAGTCAGAAACCAAAGGCGGCTTCATAAGAAATTTCATCTTTTTAAAAAAAAGTTGAGCATGACTCAACAGAGATAGAACAGTGTTATGCACGTAAGACATTGAAATTTAAACAGAAAACAATCAGGAGAATCAATTTTTACCTAAAACATTGGGGGCAGAAAAAGGTAAAATCGTGTATTACAATAATTCAGGGTAGACTTTACTCAAACAAATCAAAGCCGTGGGCTTAAAAAGTCAAGACACGGGAAGAAAAGTATTGTGTACTCTCTAAAAGATACAGCAGCCAGCATTGATGCATTCACTAATATGTTCCTTTACTTGTCCAATAATCCAATCCTTTACCAGTTCGTATACTTTCATGAGCCCATCCAATTATTCGCGGGTGTTATCATGACATAGAAACTGCCTCTCCAGCTTTATATATACTAAAATTGCCATTCATATTAAGAAACTGTAAAGATGACATGGAAGGCAATCAAAAGAGCAATAATCCACAATGCTAACAAGAAAAAGCCTACTTAAAAGACTTAAAAAATATAGTGATCTATTAAATGAGTCATAATATAACTATTGAACCACAAATTAAAATAACAAATCAGTATAAAGCAGCCAAATCAAAGTCACAATCCACACCTCAGCTTCTAGAGATGTTCTAGAATCTCCTTTGAAGGCACACAACTCCTGGAAAAGGGTAGCCCATTTTACTGCCTTTCTCAATCTACCTATAAGGTAGCTGCGTTGGCGTGCATTTGGACCGTCTGGTAACGTTTTCTTTTCCATGGCATGGCTCCATGCTCTTTCAGCCATATAGAGAACCAAATGGAGAAACCTATATTTGTACAAGGGAACAAGTGCTTCAAT